>JAPYYQ010001372.1:0-51138 GCA_030522585.1 Anagyrus pseudococci
ACTATATGCCGAGTGGATCTCCACTTTACTAAAAAAAATAGTAATTTTTGTTACATTTTTAACAATTTTTATTATAACACTTTTCTCAGTGTATATACGCGCACACCACGAAGTAGGCATAATATTTAACTCGCAAGCTAACGGCAAAAAGCTCTCGTGTTGCTTTAAAAAATCTACCTAAAAAAAAAATTCTCTTGCTAGAAACAAATTTTGCTAATGGTAAAGTGTGATTTGATTGGAGAAGGATTTTAAAAAAGCGCTAGAGAAAATTGAGATAAAAAATGGATGGATGAATAAGTGAGCAAGAGAGGGAGAGAGAGGAGAGAGAGGAGAGAGAGGAGAGAGAAAGAGTTGAGGAAGAGGAAAAGGCTAAAAGCACGAGAGTACAGTGTCGATGAGATAGGGCGCAGAGCATGTTCGGACGATGGAAACACGAGAAATTAACATACTAGGAGACGACTGGTCGAAGAAAAAATCGCTGGCCGAACGATCGCTACACGTTTCCGTGGGCGATCCAGGTTGACTATACGCGAGTTTATTTGCCTTAACTGCCCTACTCCCTTCTTCCTCGCCTCCCTCTCTTTTTATCCTTCACTCTTTCCTCCACTCAACTATTCCATTACTCCTTCATTACCTCTCATTCGGTTCGAGCTCAAATTTCAGATATTTTTTCCCATATCTAAATACGTCTGAGCCTTTAAGAATTTCGGCTGAGAGTTGAAAGTGCCGTGGTGTACAGAATGAGAGAGAGAGAGAGAGAGAGAGAGAGAGCCGCGAATGGCGTTGGGTGTGCAACTGCACGTGCAGCGCAAGATCAATGCTCGGGCGGGCGCGAGGGCACTATCGGGATATACCGGCGCGCGCGCGCGGCTCTTATTGCGAGTGTCCGGAGCGCGCGTGTGTCTGTGTCGAACCAGGAAAGGCTTTTACTTTTGCCCGGCTGGCGCCGATTAGCGATTGCAAACGAACCTATGGCTATAATACCTCTGTAGCTTTTGCCAATGCGCCAATGCAAAACGGAGCTTGGGAGCTTGCTATTCCGCATGCTAACGTTGTAATACACGCGCGCGCACTATTCTCTTCGAGACACACAAACTGCTCGCTGTCACTGCTTGACGACGAAAGTACATTCTTTTTTTTTCAAGACCACTGCCTTAATGATGTATGGTATTTTTTCTGATCGTGTTCTATAAAGCTTGATTAATTATGACCTCTTTCGTTAAATCTGCGTGAAATAAGAAGCAAAGGTCAAATTAGTCAAATAAACAAACATCAGTATAACGATGGCATGGCCCCGTTAAATTTTTAGCATAAAGCCTAAAATTTGGGTGTGGGTTGGATAAGCATTAGTTATAAAGCTTATCGCGAGGGCGGGCGTAGCGGCAACAAGACGGCTAACCTCGACTCCTTTCCTTGGACTTGTAGCCGGAGCGCGCGCGTGCCATGCTTCTCGGCTTCCCCCACCCCCGCCGAGCAGCCGAGCCAAGCTGGCTTAGAGAGGGGGCAGAGGGGAGGGCTCCTCACCGGCCTCGGCCCGCCGTTAGAACGAACGTTAGAGCCAGGCCATTGGCTCCCGGTTGCAGTCTAGAGGCTGGTCAATTCGGCGGGGCGTAACGAGAGAGAGATAAAGAGAGAGAGAGAGAGAGAGAGAGAGAGAGAGAGAGAGAGAGAGAGAGAGAGCAAGAGGTCGTACACGCGTGCACGCGAGAGCACGAGAGAAAAGGAGCAAGTGTAGCAAACTCGGCGCGCGGCTATTCAGCGAAAAAGCTCTCCTCATACTCTCTCCTGCCTGTTTCGTCCTTCGCGTTTGTCTCTTCACGCTCGTCCAGAGATGCTCGAGAAGTTGCTTTGCTCCGGTCACACCGCACACTGCTCGATCTTGGTAATAAAGCATTTTATTATTTCTTTCAAAAATCATGAATTATCATGGTAATGAATTTTGAAAAATTGATTTTTTGGTTCAAAGTTTCTTCAAAATGTTATTCATATTAATTTTATATAAAATTTAAAACAAACCATTGTAAAGGGATAAAGCAGACAAGCACGTTAAACAATCATTAGCGCTTTACCTTGGCAATAAAAAATTTTGACAGTAAACGATGAATGCCACGCTGCGGAAATCGGGTTAAAAACCTTAGCGAGCGAGGCGCGAGGAGGAAAGAATAGAAGAAAAAAGTGATTGTAGAAAAAGGAGCGAAGAAAAAAAGGGAAAAAGAGAGCGCGAAAGAGAGAGAGAAAGAGGAAGAGAGGGAGATAAAGAGAAAAGAAGAGAGTGAAAGAAGGAAAGAGAAGAGCGGGCGGGGCGGGATGGTAAGAGGCAGAGAAGGAAGAGGGAGTGAGAGGGAGAGAGATAGAGTTAGATATGGAAAGCAATGCAGAGGAATTGCGAGGTGTGCAGTGAAAGAGAGGAAAAGAGAGGGAAGGAGCGAGCGAGAGAGAGAGAGAGAGAAAGAAAAGCAGCTGAACGGGTCTTGAACCAGCAGCTCTCCTCTCCATCGCTTGCTTCGGTGCTGCCTCTCTCTCTCTCTCTTTCTCGTCCCCGAGCAAGCCAAGCGAGTAAGGCGCGCTCTCGTCTCGGCGATTCACTGCCGCCTGCTCTGGAAAGAGAGAGAGAGAAAGAGGGAGAGAAAGAGAGAGAGAGAGAACGAAGGCCCCGCGCGACTGCCTGGCTTGCTCTGGCTATCTGCTGTTCTCTGCTGGACCCAGCCTCAGCATCGGTAGAGCCGGGGCCTCTGCCTCAGTCGTCCGCCGCCGTTCTGAAGAACAAAGCCGGAGCTCGCAGCCTCCGCGCCACGTCGCGACAACTACCGTCATCTCGCCTCGCCTCCTTTTATTCCTTCTCCTTTCATTAACTTTTCCAACTTATCAGCTTAATCCTCTCTCCCTTTTTTACTTCACCCCCTCCCTCCTTCTCCTCTTTCTCCTTTTTCTCCCTTTTCGCATCTTCGTAGCTGCTGCTGCAGCGCTACTGCTATTATCAAGCAGCGCTAAGGCCCAGAGAAATGTATATTTTATACAGGATAGTAATGATTGGAAAGAGTGCTCGGTATTGCTGGATTAATCGGGAACTTTAAAAATAAAAAGAGCCGATGATCGTTTTCAAGGCCCAGGTCAGAATAATAAGCAGCAGACTATACTGCTATCGGCGATAGTGGATTTTGTGATGGTGGCGGTGGTGGGGATGGTGGTCGTGCTAGTGGTAGTACGTGGTGGTCGTGCTGGTTGTGCTGGTGGTCGTTGGTGCTAGTGGCGGTGTTGCTAGAGTTGATAGTGTGTAGCTAATGATTACATATCACCGCTGCACTAATGCCACTGCTCATATTAATGATGACGATGATAAGGATGATGATTGCGATGATGATGATGATGATGACGCGATGACCACCGATGATGGTAATAACTGCAAGGGCAGCCGCGATATGCACAAGGATGTCTTGTTGTGTGCAGAGGGTAAAAATAAAGTGAGCAAAGGGTGGCAGTGGGGTAGTGTCGGAGGGAAGGAGAGGAAGGGCCGGAGCACGACGCGTGTGGTCGAATCCACGCTTGATGGATCGTGCTCGAGTCGCGATCGGTAAAGAGAACGAGAGGACAGAGAGAGGGAGCCCGTCTTGATAGCACAGGGGTCGTGGGCTGGTTGAAGGTGATCCGGCTTCGCAAAAGATCGATAACCAGATGGTCATTTACAGTACGGAGCATTGTTACCGGCTACAAAGATTCCTGCCATCGGACAGCAGCGAAAGCGCCAACACTCGGTAGTCATGCGACTATATTGTTATCAGAGAAAATGTCGATCTCGACATGGGATGTGCCCTGAGAAACAAGTTTCACTCCGAGCCCTTGGGGCATATGATGCGGGCATACGATTTTTGCCTTATCGCGGCTTGTGCCCTCCAAATACCTGATGAATATTTCAATCGGAAATATTGCAAGAATGAAAAAGAATAGCTCCGTAAGATAGTGAAGAACAAAAAAAAAGATGCAGGGTGAGGATGATGGGGATAGCAGCCAGGAATTCACTTTTAGTCATGCCTGAGCCTTAGACCTTATGATTACACCTGCATGCGCGTGTCTACAGATACAGCTGGTCAGCACAAATTTTGAATAATTTCATATACGCTCTATCTAGCTGCGGTATAGTTATATTGAAAACAAACAAAAAGTAACTATACATCGCTCTACACAGTATAGGAAAACAACATCAGTCGATTATGAAGTGTATCTCGCTCTCGAGTATGCTAATCAGAGAAAAGCAATGAATGAGATTGAACGAAGAGGCTAAGACATGCGCGGAGGGACAAGTCGAACGTTTACTTTGCATCTGAGCGCCGCAGTGGGGCTATCGCTTTATAGCAATACCGTTATGGCAGTGCGTATAATAGACATATCGAAGTGTTTTGGTGAATTAAAGGATTCGGGGGTTGGAGAGGAAGCCGTGCTTAGTAATCCCGTGCGAATGTATTTTAATAAAGGATAGAGTGTGCTATACTGAGCGATGCTGGAATAAAATTTCGAGTATGCAAGAAAAGAAAGTGTAAAGGCTTAGGGCTGGCTAAATAACCAGGGAAACAAGGGTAGGTTGCCGGGGATCGGTTTGTAAGGATATTTGGCGTGGCGCTCAAGTCGCTACTATAAGCAGGAGACATCAACGGCTGCACTGGAAAAGAGCAAGGCGAAGAAGAAGAAGAAGAGGAATATATGAAAGCTACGCTGTCTGGAGATTGCGAGGCGAGACTACTCGGGGTCGCCGAGTCTGGAGCGTCATTGGACCAGAGCCTGATGTCGGGCACACCTGCCGCCGCCGCCACCGCCGCCGGTAAGTCTCTGCCGGTTTGCGCGTCTGCGTAAATGTCTGACTGGCCGTGAGCTCATATACGTATGCGTGCCGCGCTTCCTCAGTCGCGAGAGGAAGAGAGAAAGACAGAGGTGGGGGGTGGGTGGGCCGGGTGAGATAGGCTCGCAGCAGCGCTAAACATACTCGCGTGTTTCCTAAGAGTGAAAGCACGAGATTTATTTTGTCCGGAGATGCTGTGCTATGCGCGCCCGTACAAGAAGCTATATAGCGGTGGCGGCGGCTTCGAGTGCCGCGTTTTCCCGTGTAGCCGGGCGGAGGCTGCCTCCGATACTGGCTTAACGAGTGCCGATGTAAATAGCTTCGGACTTTTTCTTCCTCCTACCCCCCACCCCACCCCCCCCCCCGACTTTTCCAGCTTGCCCGCGTACTCGCTCGCGCTCTCTCTCTCTCTCTCTCACTCTTTATCTCTGTGCACGTGCCCCTATGTAATCTGGTGTATATCGTTGCTTTGATTTAAGCAGACTGCCTGCAGCGCCCGGCCGCCGAGAGCTCGCTACGGCCGCCGCGCGTATATGTGTGCACTTTCTTGCGCGCACCTCCGAGCCAATGATTTACTGCCTATTTATTCAACTAATTTACACATTTCACGCAAAATTATTAGAGCGTTTTCGCTAAAATTGATTAATTTCTCATTTATATGCGAGTAAATATTATATACTCGCAAATTCTTCATCTACTAGCTTGCGCGTCCGCTGCTTTCTTGTACGTATACTATATTAAAGCAACTTGAAAAATACCTTATTACCCGAGCCTCTATAGACAAATGAGATATGCGAATTGGGATATTTGGATAGAAAATAAAAGCGACCAGAGGAATATTATAAAAGTATTGTAATCAACGAAGATCTTTTAATTCCAACGTTAGAGCTATTCGCGTGACTTGCTTGAAAAATTGCATAAAAATAATCGTCAAATCCAATGTCAGCAGGTGGCGTACATTTTTTCTACATATTGCCCGGCAACGAGGGCAACTTGATAGAATTTCATTTTTAGTCCAAGTAACTTATTGTATGTGTTTGTACTCAAGAAGGGATAAGTGATTGTACTTATAGAGCGCGCGAGCCCGGTATGTAGCGAACCGTAAAATTCCGGGATAATTGGACTTGGTTCTGTATTTCTGCAGCGGCACCAGCAGTTTGCCAGGAGAGCAATATAGAAGGAGGAGGAGAAAAAGAAGTAGTAGAGGGGGGAAGGAGCTACCAGTCGGTTGATCTCATCTGGGGCGGTTCTCTAGATCAGAGCAGCCCGCGAGTTTCCTCGCACGAAGATCGCCTTAGCTCCGAAGCACATTTGATTGTGTCTACAGAGCCCTAATGTACCCGCCCGCTGCCGAGCCTAAGAAGCCATAGCCGAAAGTGGAATAATTTTTCCAGAATCCGCATTACTGGCCAGCGTGATGCTGCTGCTGTATCGTAACAAAGCAGCTCATGTCTCATACCGCACGAATTGGAGAAGTTGCAAGTATGCGCGAGCAGCGGCCTCCCCGAGTATTATTATACGCCGGAATAAAAATAACGCATGAATGAACACGGGACAAGAGAGAGAGAGAGGGGGGGCCTCCGAGCAAAAAGGGAGAAAGAAAAGAGAAAAAATAATTGTTTCCAGCGCTGTGTTGTGCAGCACGAAAACTGCGCTAGTCCAATTATTTCAACTGCTTTAAGATTCTGTAGCGATTATAGCTATGAATACAAAATGGGCACAGATCCATTGAACACTCCATTGTTTTCTTCGATTTTTCCACGGCAATAACAAACATTTCATTAAAATGAGAAATCCTCCTCCTCCTCCTCCTCCTTCTCTTCCTCTTTCTCCTTCTTCTCTCTCTCGTTTTTCCCTACGCTCGACTCTACGTACACGCTGTGGCAATGCCAACAAACTACATCGTGAACATTTAATAAATAATTTTGTACCCTTAAAGGAAAATAGCTCCGAGGTTTATGCTACCGAGTAAACGGAAATAAAATAAAGCATATCGGATAGCATATTTAGAAATGTGCTTATTAATCTCCCGACAAACTATATCGCATACAGCGGCTTTTTTCAATCAATGCCTCGTGTACAATCTGCTGTTTTTTTCTTTATCACACTGTAGAGTTTTTGCGCACAGGGCAATGTCGAAGTTTTAAAAGCTCGCGACTCGCTGGATCGATAAAAATCAATTAATTGTCGAAATACAGGATCGGATTAATCGATCATGTTGGCCGAACGAAAAGGGCTGACAAAAAGCCGCAAGATCCCGAGAAAGAAGCAACGAGTGAGAGTGGCTATATCGGAGGATCAAAATAAGACGATGACGAGGGAGAAAAGAAAATGTCGAATAAAAGAAGAGAGACGGGGAGAAAATTGGTTGATTACACGCCGGACGGTACGCGTCTTGTCTATCCGGGCAGCCCCTGGCTGCAGCCGACGAGTGACTTAATCCTTTTTCCAGCGAATGAAAAAACGCTGCCGCTGCAGAAAGCATGAGACAGGGGAATGCTGGGGGGGGGGAGGCTGTGTTGGACATTGGAAATACTCCGAGGGTGCATGATTGTGCCAAGATGCTCTGCAGTGGCAGCTATGTGCTAGTAGCAATAGCAGGAGCGATGATGGTGTACAGGGTTATAGACAGCCAAGGCAAAAAGCTTTTTCTACTCGGGCGTATAGGTGTGTGTGTAGAGCGTAAAATCGCCCGGCCCAAAGTGCTTCTTGCTCGTGGTAAAAACAAACCGAGAACGCGCCCGAGTGGCGATATATCGGGTATATAGGAAAACGCTGATCGAGGCCTATAGCAACGCACGGCCGTGCGCACGGCTTATTGTGCTTCGTAATTGCTGTAAATTGAACGTCCCGCGAAAGTGGATGTATAGGACCAATGGCGACGCGCTGCTGCCGCTGCTTTTTCGATCGGAATCTCGCTCTTTTTCTTCGGCGCGCCTCGGCACGGACCAACATATACAGCTCCCCACTGATGACGGGATAATTTCAAAGCCGGCTCCCTCTTCCCCTTCGCAATCGTTCTCCCTCCGCTCGGCCGCCACCTTTCTCTCTCTCCTCTCTTATCGGAATTCCATCTAATTAATTTTTTTACCTCCTCTGATTGTTGACTCTCTTTTCGTGATTAATGCCAGCGCTCACATTTTACGCGCGTTACTCCTTTTCTAACCCTTTATAAATTAATGCATCATATATGATGGTCAGGAAAATAAATAATTCGCCTTGTTCTGAGCTAGCATTTAAATGATTGTTCAGCTAAAACATCTCTCGGAGTTATTTATTTTTTTGTTTAAACAGCAAAAGAGAGGGGGAAAGAGAGCCAGACAGACAAAGCTACATTTTGTGCTACATTAACTGTCGAAAGCCGCGTGCTCCTTGGGTGGTATACTTGCGGCTCTCCAGGGGGTGAACTGATATCTCTGTCTGGGCTGCTCTATATATCTTTTTCACTTTTCTTATATCGAAACTCTGTCGAGATAATTATTTCTCTTTCTTTTTCTCTCTCGTTCTCTTTATCTCGAATTGCACAATAGTAGACCAAAAAAATTGCAGCAATGTAATGTGTATAAAATGTAAGCCGATATTTAGAGATGATTACTTATCAAATACATTTTTTTATCACAATAAATTCAGAAAATTTTTTTTTAATTTTTTCGGATCGTATAATATTTTATTAAAGTAAAGTGATTGGCACATCGGCGTACGAGCGACAAGTCGGAGCTTAGCAAATTTCTTTTTCCAACGGAAGACGACCAGATTGAAAATGTAAATCTGCGTTTAACTGCCATTTGGAAAAAAGTCGTGTCTTTTTCGAAAGCTGGATTAAAAAAGAAGCCGCTCGGTCGCTTATCCTCCACCTTTTTTTTCCTCACCCTTCTTACTCGTGCTCGCGAACCAATTGCTCCCTTTTTCCTGCATGAGCTCTTCCTCCCCCTCTTCTCTCTCTCTCCGTTCGAGTTTCTTTGGCGCGCGCGCGCGCGCGTGCAACTCCGCGTGTCCCGATGAAAACGAGTTTCGCGCTCGCGCCAGCTCAGCCAGCCAGTCGGCAAGCGTAAAAAAGGAGAAGCGCATCCTGCGGTGATCACATAATCGTGCATTCACCTCTCGTCCTGGAGTAGCCTACCGCCTCTCGCGCGCTCCCTTGCTCTCTCTCTCTCTCTCTCTCCCTCGTATCTTCTTCCTTCCACCAGCCTCTGACCACTCTCTGCCTCTTCGCGACTACCCTCCCTCTTTCCCTTCCGACCGTTCTACCTTTCCCTCCTCCTCCTTTTCCTCCTCCATCTCTTCCTCTTGCTTCTCTTACTTCTCTTATTCTTCTTCGCCTTTTTTTCATCCAGCTTCTTCTTCTCCCCTGCTCTTTATAATCCCTCTTTGTCCCACATCAACTGGCTTTTTACGCAGGTTGCACGATTTTTTAACTTGCTTGCCATTTTTTGTTTCTATTTCTATCAAAAATGTGTTAAACTAAAGTAAAAAATAAAAGAAAATATTGGTTAAGCCATTGATAAGTAATCTGCTTTTTCAAGGGTAGCCTAATCGGCAAAACGCTTACTTCGGTATCTAGCCTGGCTGACAAGTTGTAAGAGAAATATCGAAACCTGTCAGTTAACCTCAGTTTCTCACCCTTCTTTCCCCATGATAGCGATTCCTTACCAACTTTTTATTTTTGAAAAGTTTCAGATTTTTTTCCCAAGTGCACTCGAAAAAAGCTCAGATGTAAGTAATAAAATGTTGCGTTAATGAAAATTCGAACAAGGAAAACTCAACTGGTAATTATTATAGGATGCTCTGTAATAATAAAAATGCAAATTGCAGCGTGAAAAATCGATTAAGCGAACAGAAGAAAAGATTAAAAGTAACGAGAAAAGTTCTAGTTTTTCTAATTAAGCACTTATCATCTGCTAGACTTTGATCCCGCAGATAGTATCTACTGCTGCTGCAGTTGCTGCTGCGCAAGCGAAACGAGCAAGATTTATGGTTGGCTATGCAAGAAGACGTGCAATTTTAATGTCGAGTTTCTGCCTACTCAAAGGGAAGAAGGCACTACTGCCGGCGCTGCGTTCGCTACAGCAGAAGCTCGCGACTCTGCAATTATCCAATAAAATTTATTGCGTTATTAACGTATCACTTGCTTTTTTGTCTTTTTCTTTTTTTACAAATGTTCAGCAACAATCGATTGCTTAATTGGCCTGTACTATTGACGTCTTTTTTCAATAGGCAGCTTTCTCAAACTTTTAATTTAGGACCGCGTTTGCTACAATAGGACTGCGTCGTCATGATCTTATTTTGTCGAAATTTCCCTTATACTATATCAAAACGATAACTTGATCCTCGGAACTTTAATTAGATTCGATATTTATAAGAAAAATAAACATAGTTCTTTTGCAAAGTGGATAATAACAAAGTTGCATATTATACTGCCCGGTGGAAGACGCAAGGGGGTGAACGTGTCGTTAGAATTGGTATGATGAATAGCCAGAGGATGGGGGGAGGCACTTGCATCTGTATAGCAAGGCTGCCTCTTTACGTAAAGTGAAGCAGTAAGAGTAGGCGGGGTAGTTGGTGAAAAGTCCGTCTTCGCGTAAGCAATTAAACCGCTTGCTCTCGGCCCCAAGAGCCTCGTAAGGTGATTTCATGAGCAAACAACGGCCTATCGTAAAAGTCAGCATCCCTTGTTTTATGCATTATGACTTTATGAGAGGAGGCGCGCGCGCGAGAGAGAGAAAGAGTGAGCTTCGCAACTCGGCCTAAGCCCTTGGGCGATCCTGAAATCTCGCTTGCCGCCACTGCGCCTTCCTGCCGGGTGAAATACTTTGACACAGGCCCTGCCCTCGACTTTAATATAAATTTAGTTGCCAACGACCAAGAACTAAAACGCTACGGAGTCACTCGAGCAAAAAAAGTGCCGAGCCGAATATCATTCAGCGTATATGCACCCTGGTAAACAGTCAGCGCGCTAAGAGCAGAAAAACCAGCCGAGAGACTAGGGCGCGAAAAATAAGATGAGGCAAAAAAAAAGAGGCTTCGCCGGCAGTTGGCCGATTAAAGCCCCCCCGAGAGCTGTAGATCGCAGAGTAGCGAGTCTTTATCTTGGGCTTCGCGCTTTTTGCGAGCTCATTAGTTATGGCTAATTAGCGCTGCCTCGAGCCTGATACAGATCTACCCTATACCGTAATTAGTGCGGCGCCTCCAGCGCGGTCCATCGCCTCAACGAGATCTCCTTCCTTTCCCTCCCTCCCTCCCTCATCGCCACCGCCTCTTGCCTCCCTTCCGATCTTTTCCACCGCTCTGAATCAAACTCGCTCGGGCTTTTACTCATTCGCGTATTTTCAAGTTTTTAGATGATTGCTCGCAGCGGAAACGAGCTTAACTGCAACAGTGTATAATAGCTATGACAGGATCGGTCGATCGATTGTATTTAATTGATCAAACTCAAAGTATCCATACTAATTTCTTTACTCTCAGGCAGTAGCCGTCAGATTGGTGAGCAATTCCAGAAACGCAGCTAAAATGCCCATGCGTAGCCAGCGATCGTTATCGGTGGCAATCAGAGAGAAAAGCTCGGTATGGAGCAGCGAGAATCGGTCCCACGAAAAAAAAGCTTCTCAGCGCGAGCATCTCTCGTTCTCGCTCCCCGATAAAGGCGGGGGGCGAAAGGAGAGAAGGATAAGACGGGGAGGGAGAAAGACAGAGAGCCCGGGCCCCGAAGAAATATATATATCGAGCGAATGCAGCGAGAGGAAAATAATGAATAATCGATCGAGCGCAGTTGGCGGGCGGCTTGATATAGTTATATATAGAGGCGCGTAGTGGAGGCACGCGAGAACGGATACATAGACTCGCCGGGCCGTCTCTCGTCAAAGTGGCGGCTGCGGCGGTCGGAGGGGGATCGCAGCACTCGCGGCACGTATAAAGCGCGTGCTCGCGCTTGTGGACAATATTCCATAAAGGAGGCCGCCGTGACGGAAGATATTGTAAGACAAGTTCGCCGAGGCCCAAGCCGGGTGGGCTGATGCTGCTGCTAACCTGCCCCCCCTCTCCTCGAGGAAGAGAACGAGGCGCGCTCGAGCCGATCGTTCACTTGCCTCCCTTGTTCGCTCCCCCGGCAACCACCACCGAGAAACCTGCGCTTGCTCCACTCTCTCTCTCTCCCCTTTTCTCCCTTCCTTGTAGATATGCCGCTCGCCTTCTTTTTACCCCCCGCTCGACTCATCTCTCTTGTACCCTTCCACTCTGCACCTCTACCTCTTTCTCTCACACGCACACTTTTTTCCACTTTTATTCCATAGCTCTGGCACTAACACTATCGTTCGCTGCAAATCTCACGACGCGATTGCGACTGCGACGTTCAACTTGACAATCACCTCAACTTCCAGACGATATTTTCCCCGTATTATTCAGATTGCTCGATTGCTGTGCCGACAGATTACTTTTAATAGCCTCATTAGGTAATAACATTATGCGCGTGTACATCAGTTAAGATATATTAATTATAAATGAGCCAAAGAGAGAGAAAGGTAGGTGTAAATGAGCGGCACTATACTCGCGGTACTGGTTTCGTTAGTTCCGCCGTCGGCGGCGGCGATAAGAACGAGCTGGATCGGCAGAAGTGTCGTTGGTGTAAAAAATTGAAATGCTTTATTATCCGAGGGCTCGCGGGGCATCATAAAAAAGCGGAGCAAACGCAAAGGAGGCGGGGTGGGGGGGGGGTTCGGAAAGAGGTCGAGAAGCATGCGCGCGCGCTCCTCTCTGCCATGTCCAACACGCGACGTTGCGGCCACTTTTTTTTCCTCCTTCCCCCTCGTCGAGAGAGAGAGAGCGCAGATACGAGAGGGAAGGCTAAATTCACGTGCACGCGCGCGCGACTATGGCGGCATATGTAGAAAGAAACGCAGGATCGTGCCGAGCAAGAGAGCGAAATATTTGTATCCGTTCTGGGGCTTCGTTGCGGGATTTATGCGCGAGCGAGAACGAACCAACGGCCGGACTTGCCAGAGCCAATGAAAGAATAACAGGGAGAAACAGATAGGATGCTAAGGTAGAGGAAATTGAAGGAGAGAATCAGAGTTGCTTGCTTGTTTTTCCATACTCCCCCCCCCCCACCACCACCATCAACCTTAAATCCCTCGCGACAATCAACGTTTTCCTCTTTTCCATATTATACCTTACCTTTACATCGTATCAAGAGCTCAAATTTCAGTTAAACATTATTACATTATAACCAGCATTAGTTAAAACGCCGCTTAACTTGGTAATTACATTCGGCTTTGGTAACATGTTTTGCTCGATTATTTACACAGTGTGACGAGCAATAACGACGACAACAACATGAGTATAGTAACGATTTTGTTTACCTGCAAGATTATTGCTGCTAGGTATATAGTAAATGGAAAGAGTGAAAGCCGAGTAATAAAGATGACGTCGCTGAGACTGAGAAGAGTATATAAGAAGAGGAAGAAAAAGAGATGAGTGGAAGAAGGAAGAGAAGGAGAAGGTTAGGTTATCAGGCAAATGATTAATACTGACTATCTCGGGCCGACAAAGCGCCATCATTTAATGCGCGCATCGGAGGATCGCTGGGGATGTCTTTATTGGTGGCTCGTATCCTGCGCGCGCCGAGCGTTATTATCGGGCAAAGTAGCTCGTTACCGCTTATAGCCAGCTGCGATTCATGTGCGAATTTATGGCCGCGCATACGCCTGCACATTATCAATCCTTCTTTAAAGAAGAACAACTGGATTGCCCCGGTGTGCAGCAGCACGCTGTAACGAGGCTGCTCGCTGAGCCTACTGCTTCCTCGATGAAATTTGATAAAAAGTGCAAAATAAAGTTCGAGAAAAAGTGTAAGACAGACGAATATATCATTAAACGAGCGCAAATCTTATACGCGTCTCTATAGCAATAGGACAGAAGGAGGAGGCGGGGGAGCAACAGGCAAGCAATATCACTTAGGGACCATTAAAGGATGTCTTTGATTGTCAGCGGAGAATCGTCGTGGCCTATGGGGTAAAGAGGCAAAGAGAAGAAGCTTGACACAACGTTGTCGTTTCCTTCGACATTGTGTGATCTGGCGATAAGTCGCTCCTAATACACTTGGACTGCTGCTGCTACCTCGGCACTATCGGAGCCTCTCAGGTTTGAGCGCCAGTTTCTCCTCCCCTACCCCCGTTTTCCGCGGCAGCTGTCCAGGCTTTAAGACTTACAAATAGCCAGATAGGAATCCATAGCGGATAGACGTCACGATCAGCAGCGGCAGCTCTTCGCGACGAGCACTGGCAAAGGGGAATCCAAAGAGAAGTAAAGCTACTTCCGAGCCGCGACGAGTTGGTTTGCATCGTCAATAAGCTCAATCACACATCTTTTCTCCTCGCCCCCCTGCACGTCCTCCCAGCAAACGTAGCAAATTCTGGACGATCCATGATTAAACATTTATAAAACTGATCATTTTTAAATTCACCTTGTGAATTTAAAAATTTTATCTAAACAAATTAGAAAATTCATACCTTTTGAATGTAAAAAGGAAGGAATAGAAGAAAAAAGGAGATTTATCGAATTTACCGAAGGTTAGAAGGACATAAACTGAGCAGTATCTAAATATAGCTCGGAATCATGCCGCGAACGAGGTGTGTCTACAGGTCTCACGTCTGTGTACGCAGGGGACAATCGCGGAGTGCAGGATAGACACGCGCATACATACGCATGGGTTAAATTGCAGTACGCGCGAGACGCGATTATCGTCCGTTGATCAGACTGCTCTCCTCTCTGACCTTGCTCGTTTTTTTCTCTCTCTTTCTCCTTGGCATTGCTGCTTCTGCGCGCTTATAACTTACAATTAAAGGCCCGAGACCGAGATGCGCGACCGCGTGAGCGATGCGACGGCTTCTTCTTCTTTTACCTCGAGCTTCCATCCCTATGCTGGATCACATCCCTTATTTATTTTCACTCGGCTGTACCTCGCTCTATACCTTTTCTTTATCTCGACTGCCGTTTACACGTCTGTCATTCCCTACGGCTGATGCTGCCACTGCCATTACTGCTTCTTGCTCGCAAAGTTGCCAACTTCCCTTTATACACAATTGTTTTAGCAACTTGCCGTAAAATTAAGTATTATATCGATAACGTTTTTTTTCGTTCCATTTACGACGGCATCTATTTTACTACTGTAAGCTCTAAGGAAAAATTGCTCGAAACAACTCTGATTTTATTTGCACTGCATAGAATGAGGCAAAGGTAAAAAAAAGAAGAGAAACGCGAAGAAGAAGAGGAATGAGAGATTAAATAGAAGATGGAGAGAGGCAAGTGGGATGGAAAAGCCGAAAAAGAAATTGTAAACGTATAAAGCGACTTGGATCTCTATCCATCCGTTTGCACGGCCGGTCGTCTCGCACTTCTCGATAGCTATACAGCTCCGGGTGATTCGTATCGCCAAGCTCCAGGAATTCACCACGGCTCTCGCCCGTCTCTTTGCCTCCCCCTAATTCTCAGTGTCTGACCCCTCCTCTCTCTCTTTCTCACTCATTAGGTATCCTTAAGAAGAATTGGAAAGCTCGCGCGCGCGCGCGCAGACTTGAGCTGAAACTTTGAGCGTAGAGGTGATTAAAATCGGTGTCCATAGCACGCGCGCATGACTGGCTTGCGATAGGGGCGAAAAACGCGTGTAACAGTCTGCGCCTGCTGCCCCCCCCCCCCCCGAGTAATTTGAGGACTACTAGAAGAGCTCTCTCGCTGAGGCCTCGAAGCTTTACGACGTATATATTCTATACTCTGCCGCACCTCCCCTGCGGCTCTTCACCCGGCTGATGCCGCTGTCTAGCTCTTCCTCTCTCTCGCACTCAATCGGCCGATGTTGCACTCGCGGCCCGTATCTATACCCACCAGCTATCAGCCTCTCGCTCGCGCTTAGCGCTAAGTCATCAGATGCTCCACGCGACATAAAATAAGAAAAGGAGATACGTGTATGTGTGTAAGTGTGTGAGAGAAACGAAAAAACATTGGAGAGTGAAATTTAAGCGCGCGAGTTGGCAAACAGCAGCAGCAGCAGCATCAGAAACAGCAGGGGAGCTAAAACGAACAAATTGGGCTTAGAATTAACGAAGGTAGAGCAGTAAAGTCTCCGAGGTGGTCGGTCATCCCACTCGTCGGCGCCATAAATTTCAAAAGCGATTTCGCCCCGGCTTCTTCGCTGTGCTGCGGACTGGCCCTTTATGAAGCTCGCTCGCGCGGGGCCCGCAGGAGCGGCCGGGGAAAAAATACGCAACTCGGCAGCTAAGCTAAGCGGGTAGGTAAGCGATACCCCGCTAATAAATAATTCGAGTGTACGCGCGCGTACGTTAAGAGCGCCGAGCAGATTTCCGAAACTTATTCTGATGAATTTCAAGTGATTAGACGAGCCATGGCTCGCATTATTTTTCTTTCTCTCCTGTTTCGTTTTTATTGAAGAAAAACACGTTTTGTATTGTGATTATTACAGTTTCAACAGAGTCAGAATTTGTAAAAATGATTTGTTTGAAAAAATCGTTATCGAGAGGGGAATAGAATTCAGGAAATGGAGGCAGTGCAAAATCGAACAAATAATAGAGTATAGAGAATGAAGAATGCATTGCATTGAAGCTGAGGGATCGGCTGTTTTGTAACAGGGAAAAAGATGGGAAGAGAAACAGAGAAAGGATAGGAGTGGTTGGAAGGTCGGAAAAAGGAGTTGAGCTTAAAACTACAAGGAAAAAAGCCTCGAGGGGAGTAGGAGGAGGAGAAGAAGAGCGTTGGCCGTTTTGTGAGATACGTATGCAGTCGCGTGTCCAGTGTCTCGCGCGCATCCGACTCGTTCTCTCTCTCTCTCTCTCTTTCTTTCTCTCTCTCTGCTATAGGCACTCTACTAGCTTACAATGCTAGGAATCCGGAGCACGGCTTCAGCCCCTCGCTTGTACTCCCGGTCAGGCAAAGATAGCTCTCCTCGATATCGCACTCTGCCGCACAATACCTCGCTTTACCGAGAGCACGAGGGGCCCGGCAGGGGCACGGGGGAGGAGGGCTGGAGGAAAAAGAGAAAATGGGTTGGGAGAGGCCAACAGCCGCGCGTGGTGGTAGTAGCCTTCTCTCCTCCGCGACCAGATTGTTCCTATATCGTTAGCATATTAGCGGTAGTACCAGCAGCCCAGCAGAGGCAGCCTGTCTAGGAACTTGCCCAGCTATGTCTAGCTATAGCCTCCTTCTACTCATCTTTGCCCGTAACAAAGTTTCAACGCGGCCAATTTTCCAATATCCGAGCAAGCTCCCTTTTACTATTCACTCTACTGCCAGCGTTAGCTCTCGTTGCATTCTCAATGATGATAATAATAGTGACAATGACGATAATAATCAGTTGTTAGTTTGACGTTTGTTCTTGTCAGGCACACCATATCGAAATGTTATAATCTCTCGAAATGTTTCTGGCGCGCGAGGTATGTATATATTGAATGAAGAATTGACGCATATTTGCTAATGCCATAAGGAGAGTCGGCTATACAGCTTGCCGGTGCTGCGAGTTGAGAAGCCTAAGAATGAGGTTGCAGATTCGTCGAGAATAATATAAGGTTTATGAATGCACGTGTGTGAAACTTGCGTTGCTCTCTTTTCCCTCTCTCTCTCAGACATTTCCGCTTTTTCTATGGCTACAGAGAGAAAGAGGAGTCGGAGCCGGCAGGAGATGCAAGCCTGCAGTAAGGAAGACGCACGAGCAGCTCTCTCTCTCTCTCTCTTTCTCTCTTGGAGAGTATCGTGCTAGCCGGAGACTCTGACTTCGATACGCGCCTGCATTTGCATAAGACACGGGTCCAGCTAGCCAGCCAGCCAGTTTCTGCCTCTTTTCTTTCTCTCTTTCTTTCGCGGCTCTCTCCTCCTCTACTTGCAGCTATCTTTTTCCTCTTTGTCCTTTTCCTCCGTTCGTCCGCTTCCTCCTCCCTCAGCCTGCCCTCAGGCCTCTCTCGTTCCTCCACCTCCTCCTCCTCCTTCATCACCACCACCACTGCCGCAAACTCGCTTATGTGCTCCTGCTTTGCTTTCCGCTCGTCCAAATATATTTATGCGTGTACTCTACCTTCCCCACCTAACTAAAGCAAGAAATTTAAGAATAACGGCTGCTTATACGTTCTTGCGTGTTAAAATAATAAAAAAAAAGCTAACGTTTACGAGAAGCGAGAGGTTGCGAAAAACACGGTTTCTTCTTTAAGAATACGCTATTGAAACGTGTTCGGAGAGCTCGTTGAAGCGCTATGATTGCCAGTAAAGCTCAAATATGACGCCTGACGAAAAAGAGCGCAGATTTGCATGCGAATAGCAGCGGCAGAGTAACATCACTGTCTCGCTTCTTTTTTACATACTCTTCATCGTCATTATCGTTATCGTGTAAGCATCATGGTTAATTAAAAAAGGCTACCGTAGATTTAAGCACGCGGTAACGTTTGTTGTGTGGACCAAAGCTTGCGATGTTTTTCTTCGGAAATTCGAGGAAAGAGAGAACGGAGGGTGGAAGAGAGGCGTCGATGACGAACGCGTTCAAAAGCGCAAGGCCAAGAGGAGCCGTCTGGGCAAAGTAAGGAAGCTTTCTTCGGAGGACGGGCTATCGGAGCCGCGGCGGGGGCGCAAGAAAAAGGAGGAGCTGCCGAGAGTTGGCGTAGCTTACAGAAGCGATAAGCGCGCCTCGATAGGTCGGGCTGCAGCTGCGGCAGGGGGGGGGCGGTTGATCGAGCGGGGGGCAACTGTAGGGCAGCGTACAGCTCGTGCGCCGGATGAGTATAGCAAGGGGGGAGAAAAGGGGATCGTCGCTGGCGTATAGTCGTGGCGGGTGCGCGCAAGAAGCTCGCTCTCGGCTCGTCGGCGTTCCTAAGTAATTACTCGGCTGCTTGCTCGGCCGCTCTCTCTCTCTCGCGCGCTCGGCTACTCGCTCTCGCGTTGCCTTCATATTATGGTTGTTGCTGCTCGATGCGGCTGTGCATAGGCCGAGGGGGGTGGCGAGGGGCTGCTAGCCAGGGGGCGCAGTCAGGGGATCAGGGCCGCGCGGGGGCCGCCAATGGTGTTCGAGGAGGAGGATCGCCCCCTCGATGTGCACTGCTACTCCTCGGGCGCATGGCACGCAAGCCGTCGGCCCCGAGTAGCGGCGGCCGCTGCATACGCTCCTCTCTGCGGATTTACAATCTCCGCATAATTATTTATCGCAAAATTTCCATTTCCGATAAGAGTGAGGGCGCGCGGCAACGGCGGCGGGCAAAATGTTTAATTACCGCTCTACCGTTCACGCAACGAATCGAAGCCCCCAGCTCTTGGCGGCCGCGGCGGTGGCTGCTCCAGCCGAACCTCACCTCCTCCTCGGCTCTATAATCTCTCCCGAGCGCTCCTCCAGAGTCATTAGATAGCCTGAGAAATTTATCACGATGTTACTCGCTCCGAGATTATTACGGGCTCTCTCTCTCTCTCTCTCTCTGCTTTTAGCCGGCTCTCCTAACTCCTTCTCCACCTCTCATCCTTCTCGGCCTCCTCCTCCTCCTCAAAGAATGTCCTGCCCATGTAAGCGATGATTTTTAGCCACTACCTCCTCTTCCTCTGCCACCACCACCACCACCACCACCATCGACGCCGCTGCTGCTGTGCAATTTGCAAAAAGATATTTCTTTTTTCTTCCTTTTCTCTACTCCTTCTCCTCTGCCTTCTCCTCCGCTTTCTCCTCCTTTTTCATCGGCATTGAAAAATTGGAATTTTTCCAGTGCCAATTTATCTTATTGAGATAAGGATTTTCTTTGTAAAATATTTACGAGTCTAGAGCAGTTAAGCTAATGTACGCTTGAAATTCGCGATTCTATATGCGCTGCTCTTTGTATATATGTATATATAGACACTGCTTAATTTAAGGAATTGACTGCTTGTCTTATCTTTGCTTTAGAATTTGCAAATGTAAGGCTAAATTAGGTAAATCGTGGCCAATCAACGCGTCATGATAATAATCCTAGGGATAGATGAAAATCTCAGGACTGAGAGAAAAAGCTCCGATCATAAATAAATCATTGCTTTGAATATAGAGAGAAATAGTGTGTGTGTGTGTGTGAGAGAGAGCAGGGCGACAGTGGGCGGTTGATGTTGAAGGCAAGCTGCCAAGAGCCAGCTCTGTCGCGTTCTTTACGTTTCGGCAAGCTCTCCGATTATACAGCTCTAACGAATCCATGTGTTGGGATTTACACGGCGCCCCCTCCCCCCATGACAGTTCCCGGAATCATCTCACTGGGTCTCTCTCGCTTATACCGCCCTCGGTTCAATCAACTTGACTTTCCGCGGCTTGCTAACTGCAGCGTTATGTTAAGCGCGCGCCCCGGCTGCTGCTGCATTTCTCCAACCTCCTCCTCCTCCTTCGCGGCCAGAGCGACTCGGTGTCACTACAGAGTAGCCGTTCGCCGACGAGCTCGATATATGGGTCCCTCTCTGCGTCTTACCTGTCTCCGGGGGCTCTCTGCAGGCAACAAGCGAGACAATTATATCGCAAATGCCTCCGAAATCTAGTGATAGATCCGAGTCCGATAATCCAAGTGCATTTTTCAAGATCAGCTGCTGCTGCAGTAGCAGGAGCAGGAGCAATAGCGGCGGCGGCAGCCTGTCTCTCGGCTCGGCAGGCTTTATCGCGGGCCCATCGGCCTCTTTGCCTTCGCGCGCTTGCCTCACCTTCAACTCCTGTGCCTCTTGAACGTCTTTTTAATGGAGAGAGAAAGAGAGTTGGCTGATTAGTGAATGAAGCAGCAGCAGCAGGCAAGTATAGAGTGCTTCGATCGATTGCAAAGCGCCTCTCCGCCTATGTGTGTATGTGTGAGAGAGAGGGCAGAGGAAAATAGACGAAATTATTCGAGCGCGAAATTATAGCCGTTGCTGGTGCTGCAGATTTACCGTTATAACCGAGAGAGGAGCGGGCTGTGCTGCGCGGAGCTTTGAAAAGCAGCACTCGTATATATAAGAGGAGCAGTAGCAAAAAGAAAGGGGAGGCTGCAGGGGGAGCGTGTGGGTGGCGAGAGGGAGGACGAGGAGGAGCAGCGGCCAGAGGAGGAGGAGGAAAAAATGATTCGAACGGCCACAGGTATATAGCAGCAGGGAGGGGAACAGTAAATCTTGCCTCGTGTGCGTGGCTCCGTTGCGCGGGAGGAATTACAGCGCTCTCTCTCTCTCGCTCTCTCGGCTTCATCTATCGTTGTCCGACGGGGGTCCCGCGGACGCGCGCGCGCGCCAGCCATTCAATTGGCTTGCAAGTGAATGCAGAAAAACGCTTTTGTTAAGGGGGTGGGGGGAGGGGGCACGCGCTCTTACTTCTGGCCAGCATGCGGTCTCTCCTCTCGGCGATTCATGCGCACTTTCCAAACCTATATTACGCGCGGCGAGACAGTATGTACACCGGGGCGGCGCGTCCGGAAGCCGCAGAAAGCAGCGGCGGCGGGGTCGTCACGATGCCAACGCGAGATGCCAACGCGATGCCGGTGCGGTTAATCAAACGACGGATGCGCTAATAATCTCGGCTGCTCGCGGCCGCTGTAATTAATAGCGCGGCTCTCGTGACTAACGAGCGCTGGTAGCCTTGGACGAAGCTTAGCAGCCTCGAAAAGCCCACTGGATACACCTCATTTTCTTAGCTTCCGCTACCACCATCTTATGCCTCCCTCTCCTCCTCGTCCTATACTCGTGACCGTGCTCTAGCTTATCCTTCATCTGTACGCTACTCTGAAACGTTGGCTGCTGCCGCTTGACCGTACTCTTCAGGCTGACTCTACTGATGCTTACCACCTCTAACGTCAGATCTAGTTCAGCGAAAAGGCACGACGTTTGAGCTGCAGATGGAATTAGGATTGCCAGCTAAAATTACTACTGCCCTTTTAACGGATAACGTTACTTTACTTGCTAGCCTTTCTTCTACACATACAAAGAGAGGGAGATGATCAATGTATCAGACTTGTTATCGACCTTCACATACGGCACTTGTGTGATCGTAGAATAATTTATTATCAAATAAAAATTGTAGCGGCGAGAGAAAATCAATCTATTTAATCGTAGAGGTGTAGTTAAATAAACGGTTAAACGCTGAATTGTGAATGGAAAAGCTCAAGAATGGGGAGAAGCAGGAGGAAGAGGAGGATAAGCTGTTAATGCGCGCGCGAGTAATGGCCGAATAGAAGGGGCGGGGGGGGGGGGTTAGAGGCGTAGAGATAGGCGGCTAGAAAAGCAGCGCAAATAAACCTCAAGGCGGAGAGATAGAGAACGAAACAAAGGAAATTTTCGAACAAAAAACTGGGTTACGAAAAGGCTTAACAAGAAGGCTCAGGGGCCGTGGCGGCGGCGCACGTGCTATATACAGGAGAAGCTGGATGTAGAGCCGATGATAGCTGCTGCCGCCGCCGGCTGGCCGACGTTACAAACGTACAGAAGAGCCGTGGGCGGTCCGTATAGAGCGGGGGGGGGGGCGGAGGTGCATTCTATGGGAGAGTTGGGTAGAGTAGCTTACGCAACAGCGCCCCGGCGGCCGCGAGCGATTCACACATCCCAATATATATATCCCATCGAGAAAACATAGATCGAGCCGGCACACTTTTGCCCCTCCCTCTCTCCCTGCTTGCACTTCCTCCATGTTGCATGCAGCCCCCACCTAATAACTTTGACTGATTTTTCGCTGTACGCACATATACGAATACGTATTATGCTGCAGTCGGGCGAGAGCTCTGTCGCTAGTTTCTGGAGGCTGCTCCAAAGTCGGAGCCCCCCCTACCCTACCCTTACTTGCCCCCTTCCAACTGACTCTCACTTTCGGGAGTACAGCGTACAGCGGGCCCGGCTTTTTTATCCCCCTCTTCAAGTACACGAGCCACCGGGCCGTACCGCCCACCGCCCGTCCTATCGGCAGTTCGAAACAAAGACGAGTCGTGGGAAATTTGGAGGATGCATTTTGTCGGATAAGCTGCGTTTGTGTCTATGTATATACGATTTAGCGCCGTTAGCTCGCGCCATCGCTGCGCGCTATCGATAATTCAACGGCGTTATCGTTTCTCCGGATCGCCTATATCGCATTACACACATACAATCTGCCTTATGCATTTAAACCTGTAATAATTTCTGTAATATTTGCTTGGCCAGTTCTATATATCAATACTCCATGAATTTTTGTTCTCCTCGTCGATACGATTAACGAGAGGACGAGGACGACAGTGGGCGCACACGTACATAGAAAATTAAAGAGCCAGCAATACAGCGGTGGCCCTTAGCCGGCTGCAAAGGTCACGATGTCGCCGGGGAATTAGTCGAAAAGATCGGTTATAGCAGGAGGCGTCAAGCCGTGGGAAATGGGCTAGTGCAAGCCACGAGGGCCGCGCAAGTACACAACAGCCAAGGCATTCTTAACCCGCAGCTGTTCCCACTCCCACACACGCTCTATCGCGACCTCGCCCATTCCGCGGCAACTTATTTTTTTTCTGCCTCTGATCCGCAATTAAACAATTCATCTGCCGCTTTGACGTAATCCCTTCGGCGCCTAAACTCGATTTTTGCCTTTGGCTTTAGGGAGTAATGCAAGCTCGTTTCGAGCAAAACGCAGTAGACTATCAGAAAGGGGCACCTTCCTCCATTTTCATCTTCTCTCGTGTTAGTTTCCTCCCCGCCCCCTGCAGCTTGAAGACTCGGATCGATAATAAGCCGTTGCAGATGCGTCTGCTGCAGTACGTGCACATACGCAGAATAGCAGGAGGGGTAGTAGGCAAAAGGGGCTCTCAACCCTTTCGAGTTTCTCTCTTGGTCTGCTTCTCGATCGAATTTGTCGGGGAATATAGAGCTGCAGCCTATAAGTCTGTCCAAAAGAACAGAGCAGAAATGGGCGCTATTTGTGTGGTTCAACAAAGGTTTCACCACCAAACTCGCGAGAAATCGTCTCGCGATAGAAAAGACAACGCCAGCGCGGGTGGGACTATAGAGAAAGGGTCGAGAATTAGCTATGGAGCTCTGCATGCGCGAGGAAATTTTTACACGGCGAAGCTTATCGCGAGCCGCGGGCGCCGTATTCTCATACAATGTGAGCGAACGAGAGAGCCGGCCCAGCACCTCGTCGTTGCAATACTGGCGTTCTCGGTTATTCACTGCGCCGACACTCTCTCGCCTCGGCTGCTTCGCTTGAATTATTGAGCTTATTAGCAACAAAAATGAAAAAAATATAAAATAAAGAAGAAAGACTCGAATCTGGGGTGTTTATAAAATACCATCGAGTTTTTGAGAGCGAGAAAGAGAGAAAAATAAAAGCGAGGATATAGAGGTGAAATAGTATGGAGTAGTCCCGCAGTGATGGGAATTGACAAAATGTAGGCCTGGGCATAACGGAGAGAACAGGGGTTAAAAGGTGATAAATTTGACATTTTCTCAGCGAGCCCCGGAGAAACGCACGCGGCATAAAGATCCGGCGTCGTCGTTGTCATCGAAGGGGGGGGGGGAACGCTTGGAACGCGGTTCTGTCTCATAGAGGTGTCTCAAAGGGGTAAACGCTGTGAATCTCCGGAAACGCCGGCGATAGATAGGCCTCGTAGAATCGAATGGCTTCGATGTACCTTGCCGAACAGCTACTGCCCAGGAGACTCTACCCCCCTTCCTCCTCCCCCAAGCAGCCTCTTCGAGAGCCAAGCGCAACTCCTCGATCTTGAAATTTTTTCTCGATTCCCCGAGGCTGCTGTGTCTGCGCCAAAGTATGGCGCTTGCGCGCTTTCCGAACCTCCTTCTCCACCAGCGGCTTGGGCTTTCCGATAGCTCTCTCTCTCTCTCACCTTCATCCTTTTCCTTCTCTGATTCTTATCGCTTAGCCACTGTCAAACGTTTTTCATGCGCGTATCTTGCTGCTCCTGCCGCAGCAGTCGTCAGCCTATTCCTATACAAAACATTTTTTTTTTCACCGATCTTTCCTTCTTCCCGCCATAGTCTTGGCCTTTTTTATTTCAACCTTTTTCGCACGCTCGAATGTAAACCTTTCTTACCACTGGATTATTTCGTCACTTAATCTGATATTTCTCTGTAAAAGCATTTGATAAAACAGAAATGTGCGCTTGCGCTTGGCTTAAGTAAAAATCTATTGTTGCAAAGAACAAATAGTTTAGACACCGGTGAATAAATCAAATTGAACAATAGAAGAAAAATTTACAAATTTTATCAACTTTTTTATGCTCCCTTTCGAGAGCCTGACAGTTGCTATCTACGCGTTGCTGTGTATTGAGATTTTTTTCCAAAAACTGGAGTAGCGTAAAAATCCAACAATAAACTATCTGCCGTTCAAGACTTGTCATTTGAATTAAAAAAAAGAAAAAAGCATTTTAAAATGTCTCCCAGACTGCACCGGGAGACGCATCAGAATGAGCGAGCGCGCGCACGCAAATTTATCATCCACAACGCGTATATGCAGAGGCAAAAAAGTGTATTAAAAAAAAATCCACTAGGGCAATGCGCCATAAGCGCAGCTCCTGTAATCCCCTAGGCATCGAGTTAAGGCCTCTGTTTCCCAATCATTCGGGTCTTCCCATAGGCTCTTACAACCGAGTAGGACGGTCTTTACCCCCACCCCCCGCGCCCCTCCTCCCCTCTTGCTACTCGTGTTGCAGGAGCTGCGTACGCGGAGAGGCGGCGCCAAGAAGCGAAGGACGCCCGGTGTATTTATGCGATAAATATGCGCGCCCGCTCGAATAGGGGTTGCGTTTTTGCATTACTACCGTCGCCGCTCAACCCTTCTTTACCGCCGTCGTCCCCGTCCAGCTTCCCCCCAACCCACGGTCGTCCTCAGGCTGCGCAGTCGAATGCACATCGGCTGCCACCTCCTCCCCACCAGAGCTGCATCGATTTTTTGGCACACCTCGCTCGCCCGTATAAATGGGTGGAGAGGACACGACAGACGGTCTCGCAAGCAAAAATGCATGGAGGAGCGAGAGCGCCAGGAGAAATCGTCGAGGCGCGGGACTAGGCTTAGTATTACTGCGTCCGGGGCCGGGAATCGCGTTAAGAATAGTTCTCAGCCCCCTACTTGCTGGCTTTCCTCGGCAGAGCCCCCCGCCTCTTGGCAGGACAGCCCTTCTCGCCGATTCTCGCCCCCATGCGTGCCCCCCGTCCGCCGCCATCGAGGCAACTCGACCGTTTGACGGTCTGTATGGTCCTCGACAGCTAGAATGCGCTTACGGCGAATTTTATTTTGCTTTTTTCACCGGCACACGCACGCATGCGTATTAGAAAATGCCGGGATCGCAGCTAAAAAATAAAAAAAATAAAAAGCAGCGGCAGAGCGATAGCGTTGGGGCTAATAATAAAGCGAGGATGGCCGTAACGTTATGGGGTATGCAGCGAGCGGCGGCTCTCAAACGGGACTGGTTCATCTGGTTTGTCTGCTCGCTTAGCGAACGAGCAAAGGGGTGAAGGGGTGAGAGGGCGGGGGGCCAGCAGCGGAGGAGTTGGATTCGGTCGCGGGGGTGCGTGCGCTCCCCCAGCAGCAGCGGGAGCAGGATCAGCAGCAGCAGCACTGCCAGACTGGCGAAAAGTGCATGGGGCTCAGCCATTTTTGTCCGAGGACGTTCGGCCGCTTTTGCTTAGCTCTCCTCTCGGCGCTATAGTGAAACTGTAGCCGGCGACTGCAGCTCGTCCGTTGCAGCTCGGCTTCCTCTCTCGCTAGTGACTAGTGGCAATGGATCTTTGTCGCTGAGCTCCTTGGAAAAGTAAACGAGTGCCGATTGCTTTGGAGATCGTAAGTGAAGAAAAATCCGGGATTCCGTTGGCAAGCGGCTCGTGTAGGAGGAAGAGACTGACGAGACGGTGACAAGCAAAAGGTGCGCGAGTGCAAAGGAGGAGGTGCGACGCGGTACTAGTGCAAGTGCTTCTCATTCCTATATCCTCGTTTGTAATTTTACTTACGTGGCTGTGTGTGTGTGCTCTCACTGTGTGCGCGAGTGTGAGTGTTGTCGCGCGCGCGCGCCAAAGTGGGCGGGCAGTGCTCGCGGAAAAGCCGAAAAAGCGGGGGAAAGCTGCGAGGCGCGCTTCGAGCGTCTAGCAAGCTCCTGCTGCCTCCGCTGTTTACTTTGGACGTTGGACCTTTATGCCGCGATGAAAAAGGAGAAGGGTCATATTCTATTGCTTCGTAAAATTATGCTCTCGACGGACTTGTTCATCTCGCATTTCTTGGAAACTAGAAAACTGGTACAAAAATAATAATTTTTAACTCAAGCGGCTAATAATAACAGAAATACCCGTTGCATTAAAAGTTTACGAATAGTCCCTTTTATGCTGATTTTTGTTTTTTATCCCGTTCAGATTTTTAACTTTTAAAAAATTAAACAATATAGAATGTACACACGGGAATAAAATGCTATAAAATAGAATTCTACAAAGAAAATTTGACGAATGGCGGTTTTAGGAGAGTTAGGTGTTGACCGGGAAAGCACAGCACTAGTCTCGTAGTACGTAGATCGTACTACTCGTAATTGGGTGGCTGCACTCCGATTGACTCTACGATTCTATTTAAACGGTTAAATTTCAATCTTCTTAAACCTTTACAACTACATCTCAATAATCTCCATATAATAGCGAGTAATAGAGAATAAGAATAAATTGTTGAGCCGCGTTTAAAAATGTTTATCGACGCTTATTACGTTTTCCATATGACTGACTGTTAATTTTTTCTTTTACAGATAACAGTTGTCGTCCCAATGAGAGTTGTTAGTCGGCCAAGAAGCGTTAAGTAATAAATAACAGGCTACAGATTTTGCAAGATCATTTGGCGTTTAATGCCAAAGTTTACTTGGGCCTTAGCGGTCTTGTGGTGGCTATATTTAAATCCTACTGGCCTGCTAAGTCCCAAGTTGCCTTTGGCCCGAACGACAATAAACAATAAACAGCCTGGAAATACAGGAAGAAAATGTTCGATTTTAGAAAGGTGAGTCGAGCGCGTAAACGGCGTCGGAATAAGAGCAATCACGTGTCTACGTAGGCTTTCGATTATACATTTGAAGAAAGCAACAATGCGTCTTCTGAATGCAAGTGTTGAACTGCGATCGGAGAAAAGTACGAAGAAAAAAAGTGTTTAGCGCTGCCGACGTTATTCTGGATGTATTATAACTAGTATAGAATAAAGAGACAGGGGGGAGAGAGAGAGAGAGTGCGCAAGTGACGTAGCTACTCCTGCGGTTGAGAATGTGAACGGAGCTCGCGCGAGATCGCCCGACTGATTACAAGTGAGAGATCTCAGCGGGAGGTCGCGTACTAGGAAACAACATTCTTCGCAAGCGCTGGGCCGCCGCCGGCACGGCGCGCGTCTCGTACATTCGTAATATCGTGCTGCTGGACGCTTCACCCGCATATCTTATTATGAGCCCCCGCCGAACGCGCGCCCGAGCCAACGCGTGTCTTTTATTCATCTTGACAATGTCGCTCGGTACCGTGCTCGCTACCTTTCGCAGTAGCTCCTAGTTCCCCTTCCGAGCGAGCCTCTAAATAAAATAAACTAGACTTATTTTGCCCTGCTTGGAATAATAGAGCGCTTATAGCTAAGACTTGTATTTATACGAGACAAATAATCACGGCAAATATTGAATATGATATTGTGATGCTTTTAGGTATGACTAGGTTTAAAACGAGCTTTTTCGAAAAAGCGAAACTGCGATTACATTATTGACATTTTTCTTCCTTATTTAGCACGTTTTTAAGGCAATGGTAAAACAAGAAATTTGAGACGAAGAAGCAAAACATATACGATAATGCCAAATTGAAAGGTTATATTTGGCAATGTAATGATGATAGGTTAGGTCTATTAGTCATCAAACTTCCCGGTTATCGACGCATTTTTTGACTAGAAAATAATTGTTAGAAGCAAGAGTATAAATAATAAACGATTACGTCTGTATTTAAAGACAAAAAAAAGAAGGGATGCATGAAAAGAGGGCGAAAACAAGAATAGAGCAACAACGAAAACGAGGACTCGTTGGGGCAGGCTTGGGGTTTCTATGCGGCATGTGCCTTGTCCTGTCGTAACGCAATGCCCTTGGAAATCCCAAAAATGCTCAACGCGGATCAACGCCCAGCTTTACACGTTAAAAGAGAAAATAAACAAGTCCATTGTAAAGTCCACTCACCGAAGTAAAGAACGGCCCGAACAATTGCCGCCGTAGACTTATCGTCGTGCCGGAGCTCCGCGTCGGCGTCGTTCCAGGACCTTGACCTTCCTGCTGTTGTTCATCTAACGCCTGCATCGGAGGATCGATGAAATACATTATCCGAACCGAAAATTATTAGCCTTGCTTTTAACCTAAGCGAGGGCGACCGATGTTTGCGGCAGCGCAGCGCGGCAACTCGCTCGAAATTTTGTTTTTGATACCTATAACTATACACACGTGCGCGCGCGAACACACGCACACAGGCCAAATTAAACACTATTGATATTATGATTATTAATGTTTTAATAACTAATATTTTTATAATTATCGTTTAAACGAACAAAAATTAATATTTAAAGTGGCTGTTTACGATGTGATAATGTTTCGACTTTATTTTATTTTGCCGACGCCTAGCACGACTCATCACGCTAATGCAAATGTAATGAATAAATAGTAAACACTTGTTTGTGACATTGTCGTCGATAATAATAATAGTAGTAGTAGGAAAAATAAAAATAATAATAATAACAATCATTTATTAAATATTAAAAAGTGTATACTATTTAAGCGTGAATATAAATAAATTACAACATTTTATTCAAAACTACTTGGTTTTATTTATTTGTCATGTATTAAAACGTTACAAAAAATCAATGCGTTTGAACAAAGAAAAATGAATAAAATGAGCAAGTAAACATTTAGAGTTACTACCGTAACGATACGGTAGTTAAAAAATTCAATGTTTTATTAAATTTTTATGTTCGTAATGGTGAGAAGCTCACGCATCACAAGTCAGAGACAGTCCATTGAATGAAACTAAATGGTTCGTTTCATGCTCGCAATCTGGATAGGCATGTAAGTTGTATCAGTTTTATGTCCACGCGTTATTTTCAGCGAAAGACTTTTGATTTACTTCACTTTTGTTTTGCGTCTCCAACTCCCCAGCAGCTTGGATACGGTTTCTCTTTCGTCTTCGTTTACCTGCGCACACAACGAGACATTGATTTGTAATGGAAAATTATTAAGGTATAAGAATTTAAACAATATTTTCTATACAAATAACAGCAAATGCAAGCTCATTTATTGATCTCACTTTCAAGTTTACATTTCAATTTAACAAACGTAACGGCGTAGCCGTTGTTCTTCAACTTTTCATATAGGTACTTAATATTTTAATATTGTTCAAGTTTGCCTACTTTTTTTTCGTTTTTAAGCTTATGAGTATAAAAAAAATCTTCAACCGACAACATCACTAACTTGTAAGCAATTACTTTTTAAATAGTTTTACAGGTAATATTATAAACGTAAAAATTATAATAGATTTGGAATGTGCAGAATTTAATTTCAAGCATGAAAACATTTTTTCAAGAAAACAAATTCTCATTCAAATTCTATTATTATAAGAACAAAATAGAGTTAAAAGTTAAGAATTTAATTAATTAATTACAACATCAATCAAAAACTAATAAAGTGAATATTACTAGTAAAAGTATTTTTTTCAAATATTTTTTACATACAATCGGCGTACATTTTACAAAAATATATTTTACTTGTTTAAATTCTGTTATCTAAAGATTTTAGTTTTTTGAAAACCATCAAAATTTATTTTTCATTTGTTCAACACCGTTGTAGCTTGCAATGAATAAAAGAAATAACCAGTAAAAATTTGTTGATTTTTAGTCGTTAATTACAATATACTTGATAGTACTAAAAAATGTATCATAATGTTCAAGAATAGATAATTTATTACATCACATCACATCACATCGTTTTTAGTAGGGTCGTATTTCATTACGATAAGTACGCATTTATTAAAATATACATTAAATAATTATCTCTACGTAATTTAAATAATCACTAATAATCTTACATAAGTGTGTATTATAATAATAAATATAAAATTCGCGCAATATTTCGTTTAAAATTCTAGCCAGAGGTTTAAAATTTCAAGATATAAAAAATTAAAACAAATTTTAAATTATAGTGGATGTCTGCAACATTCTTATCGTCAACGTTATCACCATCATTAAAAGTAAAAACACTGTTTTTCAAGTTTAATTAATTAATACACCTGGAAACGCATAAAAAACTTTGTATAATTTCATTGAGTAATTCTATTAGGGATTACATTAAGCATAAAAAAACTAACAGAATGCCGAATAGAGGACATTGTTTAGGTAGAAAAGAGCTACACAATAATTAATCAAATATCCAGCTTATTTATTTAAATAAAATAAGGCTGACGTCAAAACTGAGCTTTAAACATTTAACGGTGTTCTTACAGCTCCATGATAATGGAATTTGTACAATAATGAACGCGACGAAATAAAAATGACGGAATATACTTTAATTTTCGAATCCGTTTATTTTAGATTCCCGAGTCTTTATAAGGCCTCTAAACGCTTTTTATGAAAAAAAAAAATTGGAAAATCGGAAACTGAATGAATAGAAAGGAGGACAGAACGAAAAAGTATAGAGATGAAAAAAAATTCTGCGGGATGAGTGTTAAATAGAAGAGTATTATTTCAGGACACGGTAAAAAAATAAAGAAGCACGAGAACACCAGCAAGCTGAGCGATCCTAAGACATGTACACCAACTGGTAAGGTACGAGGGCCAGCTGCTTGCCGTGTGCTTGGCATTACGGACAGTGCAGCAAGGTAACATAACATTATTTTGCTGCTTCGACTGCTGGTGCTGGTGATGCTGGTGCTGCTGCTGGCGGCGCTTATATGGTGAGCTTCCAGAACCGGAAATTTTGGGACTGTAGCGTTTGTTACTCTGGCTAAATTTATTCCTGACGCCGGAGCCAAGATAAAGAGTCTCCTCCTCTTTATTTTCACCCTCCTCCTCGGCCTGCTTATCACTGTTATTATCATTGCAGTTGCGATCGGTCTCTAAATGTCGGTGTATTCTTGCATGACGAGGCCTCGGCATGCAAGAGACCTTTGGACGCGTTTTGCGTACGAGACTGAAATTCTCGGGACTTCCTCGAGACATAGCCGTGGGCACGATAACTTCGTCATCGTAATTGTAGTGAGCCGCAGATTTCAAACGCGACCTACCTGATGCCACTTCCCAACCGTCCTCATCTCGGCTTGGCGAGGCTACGTTCTTGCCAACCTCTGTAGACTGCGCGGCTGGTTTCGCTGGATCGTCCGTTGTTGAGAAGGGGGATTCACTCCTGCAAAAGATTGACACTTCATTGATAAATATGCCAATTGATTAAATTTTCTTAGATTTAAATATAAACGTACATTGTGTGCATACGTGAGAAAATACTTACTCGGAAATCTTTCGCTTTCTTTCAAACTTTGTTGTTTTGTCATTTTCAAGGCTTGCTTGATGATCTGCATACTTTCGAATAGTATACTGAGTAGATTTGAAAAGATTTTTCGTAACTGCATTAGCTTGTTCACGTCGATACAAACCAGCGTAAGCGGTAGTATCCGTTAACCAATTTACATAAGCACCTCCTGTTAAGTCATTACAAATAATAAAAATGTTTATAATTTTAAAGAGAATAATTTTTGAACAAAAAGCTTAAATACTTCTACCCAGCATGAATATTTTGTTTAAATTACGAATATCAATTTAAATAGAAATTATCAAAATTAAACATGTAATTAGCTTGTCAAACAAGATTTGAGCTTACCATACGGACTGAAAATTTGTGTTAAATCGCTTAGTTTCCACTGTTTTGGAAACGTTATGTGAAATACATGATCTCTGCTTGGATTTGCTAAAAATTTATGTTTTTTAATAAAAAAAAACTTTTTTGAATTACAAATTTATTACAATTGAGGTACTTACGATCTTTTCCTGTAAGATTTATGTGAGGATAATCTTTCAGCCTTGCAATTAATAATCTAAAAAATTAAAATATAAAATTTTAAATGTTAAAAATAAAGTAACTTTATTTGTTGCAACAAGAAGGCATACTTATTTAAATAAGGATTTAGTAATGGAGAGTCAGCAAGAACTACGGACGTTTCTGGCACTTGCAAGGAACCTATAACATATATATGCAAAAATGTACTCCTTTTGTTATCTTTTATAACTTTCAAAATAATTATATTTTGCTTTACTTACCGAGTTTGTTACATAGTGATATGAAACAAAGACCAGTTATATAGGCGTCATAGCCAGCTTCGTGTAATTTGTTGCTTTGTAATTGATAACTACGATTTTCTACATCTTCAGTTTCAGGAAATTCAAATGGAGAATGTTGTAATGTTTCTAGTAGATGATTAAGAATAGATGGTACTAAATCTTTAAATTGTGATGATTGACACATAATTTTTGTATCTAAAAGCCTAAAATAAAATTTAAAAATGGATAATTAAAATTTGTAATTTTTAAAAACTTAAAAATGAAATATTTCTATTAATTTGTACAAACTTTGGAAATAGGCAGTGTACTAAAGACTTAAATTCTTTATAGCTTTCTGGTAATGGGCCAAAAAACTGGTGAATCATGTGGCATAAATCTAGTAGCATATTATGACCAACAATTAATTTTCCCTGAAAAAAAACAAAGGTTTTATATCAAGATTAATCACAAATTGAATATTGATTAAGTACTTACAGAGTCTGCAACTTTTCTTAAAAGTGCACTAACTCCCACAGCTTCTTTTACTTCTAATTTCTCTCTTTCTTTTCTTTCAGCATCTTTCATCTTTTCTTCAGATTCACTGCCAACTTTGAAAGCTATGATGAACTGATTGCCATTTTCATTTTTACTTTCTAACCGAAGTTTATTTGGCCATCTAAGTTTAACTTCTTGGTTAATAAGACGTCTAATAAACGCATTACACCTATCAATTATAAGTTCATTATCTTCAGAGTTGATGAAATTATCTATTCTGGAACTACACAGAGATAAAGTAAGTATTGAAAAATAAAAGAGTAAATAAACTATTAAATTATATTAGTACAAACCATATCTCTTCAATTTTACATTTATCATTGTCAGGAATAGGAATAAGATCAAAATCATCTTCATCTCTTGCCTTTTGTTTTTCTTCAAGTTTTTTATTTAACTTTTCTTCTTCATCTCTCGTTAAATAAGGTATTCCATGTTTGAAAAGTTTGTTAAAATCAAAACCTTGATTGGCTAGAAATGCTATAGATGAAGCCTGACACATAAATCTACAGTCAGGTGTAGATCTGTTGAATGGCCTTGGAAATACATAAAAATTGTATGACCTTTGACTATATCTGTAAAGTAAACATTGATAGAATATTAAAATTGAGAACAAGCCAGCCAATGAAAATACCTACTTTTTACTATCTGGATTGTACGTAAAAACTGATAAGCCAAGTTGCACAAGAAGAAAATCCATAGATCCTTTCCTCAGCTTGGCATAGTACTGGGCTGGAGTATCAAAAACACTAGCATCCGGCCCAGAGTTGAGACCAGTGAATTCCCCATCGATGGCCAGAAATGTAGCATCTTTCAGGACTTGATCCAACTCAGCCAAGACCTCTTGGAAATCTGGAGCATCGTAAAGTTTAAACTTTATCAATTGAGCAGATAAAGAAAAAACGTAAAATTATCGTTACGACGGAAAAAAGCACTTGATTGCCGTGTAAATTTTCGCGTTTAACGGGGAGGGGGGGGGGGCAAACCAAACTTGCTCGATATAACGGAGGTATTAAAGAGCCAACAAGGCCGGGGTCGAGCGGGAGTTGCGTTCAAGTCGCGCGAGGTCAAAGTCAGGGCAACGACAAGACGACTCGGGTATATCTATCGGCTAGCACACAATGTTGAACAGGAGGAGCAGGAAGAGTCACGGGGACAAAAAAGGTAACAAAGAGGAGCGGGCGGCGAAGGGAGGGAGGGAGGGGGAGGAGGAGGAAAAAGAAACGAAGCGTAAAAGAAAGAGAGAGAGAGAGAGAGAGAGAGAGAGAGAGAGAGAGAGAGAGAGAGAGAGAGAGAGAGAGAGAGAGAGAGAGAGAGAGAGAGGGGGGGCGCGCGCGCCCCGCGAGAGAGACTCTGTTTTTAGAGCTAACCTCGCACGCCGACGCTCTCTTCGTACCCCCGCGGGGCTACCCGGTTTTCGGTAGTTTCTTACTCGCGCGAGTGACTTCCATGATCGGTGCGGCTCTGGTGGTGGTGGTGGTGGTGGTGATGGGCTCTTGCCACCGGCGCCGTCGCTGCTGCTACTGCTGTTCGCTGTTGTTGCTACGGGATGACCGGACGTAACAGTGGCTGCAGTGTGCTGGAGGTTGCAGCTGCTGCGGGCTGCGGCTGCGGTCTGCGCTGAAAGACCGGCTCTCTCTCTGCGCGCGGCTGCAGCTGATCTTGTGCTCTCTCCCTCTTTCTCTCTCCCTCACTCTCTCGATACAGCGACGCTGACACACCGCCGCGCGCCTCCCGATGATTTGGCTTGTTTTCAGTCTTGCTCGCCGCGGAGCCAGTCTTCGAACATGTTTTGGAGCCGCGTTGCTACTCCGAGTCTTTGCACCTTCCCAGATAGGATCCCGGTCTGTCAAGCTTCTCGCCACTTCTGGCCCCGGTTATAGATGAGTGCGAGACACCTTCGCTCTATCCGTCTGTCTTCGGCAGCTCCGGAAAATCGGGCCACGCTCCTTAATCTATAGATGCAACACGCCTCTATGTATACATATGTATATATGTTTATGTATAAATAAATAAATATATATAGATATGTACATAAACGGAGTCGCGCGCGCGCGCGAGGGAGTGCACGTCTGTGCTATTGCTGCCTGGTACTACTGCTACCTACTGTTACTCACGTATGTATATGATGCGAGGGGGCAGCGTATGGGCTGGCTGTTATGTAGCTTATACAGCACTGGCGCGAGGTCGGGTAAGCAGCGCGGCTACTCTCCGAGCGCGCGCCCCACTGCCAGGTCTCTCTTCTCTGCTGCCAACGGGATTTCGATTTGGATTCCGCGCAGGTGTAAATATATATCGGCGCTGCTGTGCTCGCGACACCAGCGTTAAGTTCGACAGTCTGCCCCCGCGCTATTACGGTATACGCAAATATAGAGGCCCCCGGCTAGATACATGCAGAAGTTGGCTTACCGCGTTTTTTATATTTTCCTCTTGTCGCGGTTAAAGTGCGACACCCCCCCACCCACTCTTCATGAATTCAACTGTGGCAGAGCTTATTACGCGCCTTCTCTGCGCTGCATCCGCGAGACGGGCGACGTACCAATCTTGATAAAGGCGATAACGATAATCGATTGCCCAATAAGCCCGAATACCATGGGCATAACAGCAGTAGGAACAAAAAAATCTACCGAACAATCAGTCGAATTGACCATTCGTAGCATTTGAAAAAAACTATTACACTTGCTATATAAAAAACAAAGAGGCGTGCAAACTTATTTTCTTCGATGACAAAAACCATTGGTACAAAAAAGAAACTACGAATTTGTTCAAAAATTAGAAAGGATCAGAATTACGTCCCATATGAAAAATCATATGTGTAAACACGGTTGATCTTCTAAGTATATTTTCTTCATATCCCATCAAAGTTTTCAAAATCTTGATTCTTATATACAGAAGAGCGTCGTATCTAATCACTTGCGAGAAAGAACATTTTGAACAAGCATCTAGTGTTAGGCACTTAAACTAGGCAAAGTTTCTTTTTACGTCAATAAGGAAGTTTTCTTATTTATCGGTGTAAGATCGCTTCGAACTCACTGACTTCATGAAAGCTAATTATCAAAAGGAGAAAAGAGAATTTATTTAAAAATTAAACCACTTGAATATGTACGGTTTTTATTGCTATTAAAATTGTTCGATTAAACTATTAAATGGCTTGTTGAATTAAAATGATATCAAAAAAATTGAGCGAAGCTAATAATTTATATTTTTCCGTTATTATATTATATTTTTATAATGTTTAGCTACTATAAAAAAATATAGATTATTGGTGGGCAGTTTGTTTCACCAGTAAATCCTCAGACTTTGGCTGCTTACGACTTCTGGATATATAGCTGTTAAATAGCGGCTATAACGTTTTCCTCTCGGCAGTCAGATCACGTTTCCCGCAGAAATTCTCAAGCTCTTCGAGCTAAACTTTTGGGATAAGTAGCAGCTTTGCCGCGGCGTGCGAGGGTATTATAATAATGAGAAAAACCGTTGAGAAACGGAGGAAAAAGCTATACACGTTGAGACGACGAACCGCGGCCAAATCGTAACAATGTGCACACGATACAGTTTTTGTAGGAGAATTGCAGTTTCCGTATGAATAAATTAAGTATCCTCAACTGGCGTCTACCGCTTTCGCGCGGAAAGCCATGAAAGCCGTACGCCCCTTATCTGTTGTCTACGAAAACCCAACGCTCATCCCTCTCTTCCTTTGACCCCCTTACCCCCTCCCTCGGCCCCCACAGTCAGCTCTTTCTCTCCATCGCCCTCCGTCTTCTTCTTCTTCTTCTTCTCTCGTCTGCTTGGCTATTTTTTAATTCAATGGGGAGCTTTCAAGAGCCCGGAGAGACGTCGACGGGCCCAAGCGCATGCAATTATCTATCCAAAAGAACGCAGACAAGAGATAGCGCCTGTCGTTTATATTAGTGTCTACCGTATCGCGCCCATGGGTACAGGTATACAACACCTGGACCTTGTCCAAGCGAATAATTTAACGGAATGGATCAACCTTTGAAAGCTCCTATGCCGATGACAAAACATAATGGAAACTCGTCAAATTAAAGTTACAGCAGTGAAATCTGGATACAGCGAGAGCTTCAATGTCGAGTAAGTTGTTTGTGTACTACACACATCGAGGCGGAAGAGAGCAAATCTTAAAGAAGAAGAAAATGAAAGAGCAGGGGACAAGAGCCCGAGAGAGATGGAAGTTAATCGTAGCGGGATGTAAGGGAGTACGAGGGAAGAATGAAAAGAGAGAAAGAGGGAGAGAGCTCAAGCAGCAGAGTTGTCCAACAAAGTTGCGCGCGCTTCGCAGGTGTCTTCGTACGACACAGGCTCAGCTATACAGGTACACTCACCTCTCGCATGCTGCGTAGCGAACGCTAGCGGCGCGCGGCAAGGGATGAAGGGCTGCGCGAGAGCCGCAGCTGAGGGACAGATAAGGCGCTAGATAGTCCAAACGCGGCTGCAAGCACGACTGACTTCTTCGCGCGTCTCAGTTGCTCGTGATACGCCGCTACGGCTCGTCGATTTACTTTTTGCTTTTCTTTACATTGACAAGACTCTTGTCAAACAGTTTGCGATTGAACACACCATAGTTTATACTGTATAGTGAAGTTTTAAGTCGATGGCAAGTTAAATATTTCATTTCAAAACATTACCTTCTTCCGACAAGCCTGCCTCTCACGCAAGTTGTTTTCTTTTAATTCATAAATGTAATTCTGTTTTTATAGTTTTTTCTTTTACTCGTCTACTATTTCGAAAGTGTTGGTAAAGTTGAAAAATAATTCATTAATCTAGGTACATTGCATATGAAAAAAGTACAATTTAGAGTCGAAATTTTGACTTGAATGATCTTGCAAATCTAAATCATTCGCGTTTCAACTCCAACAAAGCTCCGTACAGTTATTCAGACGAATTTTGTTATAAGCCTTATCATCAGCGGAGATGATGAGATTCGCTGGAAAATGAAAGGAAGGTATTTCCCGCTGTTTGAAAATTCATAACGTTCATGAATTTCAATGAAATTCATACGCGTATGCATTATTGAAGGCGTTCCTTTTAATATTTTAGCTTGGAGCTTATTTTTCAATGTTTATTTAGCAGGTTTGATCTACTACTTGTTTTTTTTTTTTTTTTAATGTAATCGAAGAAAGTAAAGAAATTGAACATTGACAATGGAAAAAATTTAAATAAAGATTGATCAAGGGAATTAAATGAATGATGTTCGTTTGTTTTCTCCGCACTACTATGTTCTACTAGAATAAAGTAATCGCGGTATTGTTATAAGGGGCTCGCGTGTTGGTTAATTACGGCAAGAAGTGTCCGCGTAGGCAGACGAGCGAGCGCATAGGAGGGAAGAAGGGGAAAGCTGGATGCAATTATAATGCCGGCTCTAGCGCGCCCGTTGTTTTTCAGGTGTGTTATCTCGGCAGGTGAGAAGTACCCTTGTGTGCGATACTACGTAGCGCTGACGACGACGACGACGACGACGACGACGGTGGCCTCGTACCAAGTCTTCGCGTAGTATCGTCGTCATCTTCTCCATATTCCCTCCCTCGTAGCCGCAGCTCTCTCTCTCGTTCTCGAGTGGCTCAAGAGTAGCGCGTGTCATAAGCCAGGCGTTTCCTTCCTGCCCCTAACGCTGTAGCGCCTCCGAAACACCGCAGTCTCTCATAGCCCCGGGGCTGCGGAGCCGCAGAAATATGAAAGGGACCTGAGGGAAGACCAAGTTAGCGAGAGCAGCTGGAAAGAAGACAACAACAACTGTACTGGACAACTATTGCCTGTTCAGAGCTGTTTCTCTCTCTCTGACTTTCGAGCCTCGTTCAAATTATAACAAATATGACGTGCCGGCAGACTGCAATCTTTTTTTCCTGCCTGACCTTTATTCTACTTCTGCCTCTGCTGTCTTTCAACGTGGCTGGTCTAGGATCGGCCTTTCTTCACTCGACTAAAGGTAAAAAGCCAACATCTACACTCTCTCTCTCTCTCCAGAACTTTAATGTTCTCCCCATAAACAAGTCTATTTATTTAATTTGCAAAACTTTTTCATTTACATATTTTTATTATTATTATAATCATTGAACTAGCTTTCTATTTTTATAAGCATTATTCTATAAAAAACATTTGTTTGAACAATGAGATAAGAAATAGGAAAAGTAAAAGCGACAGAGAGAGGGGGGAGATGAGGTAGGGAAAACCACTGTTCTATAGTCGTGTCGTTATTTTCGCGCGGGTTAGGCGCGTCAAGCGACGACGAATTCGCGTGTCCTCGCATGCATCGAACCTGATTAATTATTTCGAGTGTCGAGAAAGCTCGTCGTTTTTCCTTCCCACCTGCAACCCATCCAGAGCATTAATACATATTCATGTAAACCATCAGGAAACGTATACGACTATGGCGGTGCAACCCCTCAACTACCCCCCGCAGTTTGCCGCGGCTTCATCATTTTTATCTTTAACTTTGGCTTCCTCCCTCTTTTTCTCTCTCCCTTTAACATGAAAAATCATCTTAAATTTTCATATAAAAAAAATTCTTAAATTTTTATTTAATGACATGCAATTTTATAATAGGATGTAACCGAACAATCAGAAATTCAATCGGTTGGATCAGATGGACTGGCAGAATGGGCCGTTGCGTTATACAAATTAAAGCACCACTAAAAGATCCCCAGGTGATTGAAATGAGGATTAGAAGAATGCAAGTTGGCATCTTAAAAAACGCTAGATGCAACGGAGCGTACGTTCAATTCTTTAATAAACTCGATGATCTCGATGAAAACGCTGGTCGTTATTGCGGACACATAATTGGCAATACAACGAGGTAACAAAAAATAACATATATCTAAATCTGTAGACGAATAGTTTTAAACGATTATGAAAATATTTGTTTTGATTCATTTTCAGGTTGTTTCTGCGTCGAGGCTCTGACCTTGCAATACTCCTTGATTCCGAGAGCCACTTCGCCGCGGAGAATCCAGTGATTTTTTCGGCGCAATTCTCGATCCTGCCGGCACGATTGGTAAACGAGCGTCACCACGTCCACCGCCAGCATCAGCAGCATCAGCTTGAGCTGCAAGCATTAACATCGTCGTCGTCACCATCGTCATCAACAACAGCATCGTCGGTAGTCGGAGAGTGTCCACTCGAGTGTCTCCAGCGCAACGATCGCCTTACTTGCCGGCTCTTCTCGCCGGGTTATCCAGGCATCTATCCCCGCGGGATTCAATGTCGCGTCAACCTGCAGTCTCGAATGGGCAGGTTCCGTCTCGGCGGCAGCCCCGATGATCTCTATAATCTTATGAACCACACTAATCAGGAAGCCTGCAGCTCCGAATTCTGCGAGCAGGAGCACGTCCAAGCTGATGAACCGAGCTTGCAGCACAACCAGTTAAGGACGAAATTCAATGGTGAGCATATATTTTATTTCCTTCTCATCTTTTTTTTTCTTTTATTTATTGTTAAGTCCCAGCTAAAGTCTCAGTCGTAAACTTTTTTGGCAGAACGAGACGAAGAGGACGAAACGATAATTGCGCAGGAGAAATTGAGGATAGCTTCGGAAAGCTCGAAAGTAAAGCTTAGGAAACAGTCGAAACGCTTGAAGGATAAAAAGCATCGTCAAAAGGAATTGAGATCAAAAGCAGACGGCGATGAATTGGACAAGTCAAACGGTTTCAGATATTATGAGGGGGAACTTGAAAATTCAGGTGTCCGAGAAAGTTCGATTAACAAATCAAGACAAAGATTTAACTTTGACCACGAAGAATCTCTATTAAAATTTGACAGAAATGGCAATTATCACTTGGGCAACGAGTTAACTAATAAATCCAGAAGTGACTCGAAACCAGGCAGCTTCCCCTCCCCTTCTTCCTCTAATTTTCCATCTAAAGAGCCGGTTGTCGTTGTCGGCAGAGCCGGCAGCTGCGTAGGCGACTACTTGGTGCTGTTCGAGATGGTGAAGCAGCGGCTACTGGAAATCGGCAAGTTCTGCGGGAAGGGCCGGATACCGGCGATTCTGTCGCGCGGCAGCAACGTCGTTATCGAGTTTCACACGAGGCGCGACGGCACGATAATGCACGACGGCTTCCATCTGAATATCCAAGAGTCCCAAGTTGCCGAGGCTAAAGGCTCGCTCGGGCCCGAGAGCAAGCACGACGGCCAGCCTGACTGTGATTTCGTTTACCGTAGCGCCGAGCAGCCTCGGGACAGCTTGCGCTCGTTGCACAGCTGGTACCCCGCCGGGACGCTCTGCAGCTATCGGTTCGTTGCTCGGCCCGCCGAGCGCGTCTCCGTCCATCTTAGAATCGTTCGCGACAGCGAGAGCAAAGAGAACAACCGAGAGCACAAGGATGACAACGTCGAGAGGATTACTAGACACGAGGACGATAACGATCTAGCGAGCCGCTGCCCCGGTAACGAAATCGCCGTTTACAATTCGAGCGAAACGACTGGCGGCTCGATTTTGTGGTCCTTCTGCGATGTCCTACATCGCGATATCAACAACATTCAGGTTGGTTAACTCACACAATAATATTGATAACCCATGATAATTTCTGGTAGAAAATAATATAATACATATTTTGCGTAACGATGCAGGTGCCGATTTTGTCAACCGGCAACAGCTTGCTCATACAATTCCACAGCGCGGTCGGCTCTTACAGCGGCCTCGACTTCACCTACTCGATAACGTACAAGTTCGTAAAAAAGCCGGATAGATGGACGATAAGACGGCGTCAAGTGTCGAGCGACGAGACCCAAGTAATTTCTCTCAAGCCCGTGGATATGTCGACGCTGGACTTGAGTGAGCAGAGGAGCAATTGCAAGTGCAGCTTATCCGATCGCATCGGCAACTTCAAAAGCTGGTTTATCCTTCTCATGGTCCTCGGAGTCACGTCATTTATCGGCGCCATCGTCACCATCGTCGCTCTCCTCGTCAAGTGTGCGAAGTTGAAGAAGACGGAAAATAAACTCTTGCAAACGCCTAATAGATCGATTACTTACTACTACAACGGTACGACCGACTGAAAATTAATGGAACCTCATTTATGTTCAACATTTTCTTCATCCCCACGATAACAAATGTATTAATTGTTTGTTGCGTTGATGGTTTTTACTTTTTAATTGTCGAGAGAATTTAAGACTGCTTAAACAGTAATAATACCAATAGATTTGTTTAAAATGCGCGGAGATTTATGCAGGCTCGATTTTGTTTTGTTACTTTATAAAAATATATGAACGATACCAATAATAATATCAATTATATATAATAACGCTAATAAAAACAAAATTTGTACCGTTTTTAACAACTTCTTAACGATGGAATTAATTTATTCAAATTGTAAATACAATGTAAAGACTGATATAATAGTAGAAAAAATGAAGTTTATTTCGAAAGTTCTATAATTTAATAATCCAATAAAACCATATAAAAAATAAAGTACTGTACGAATTAAATATATAAATAAAATGATTATGTATTTTGATCAACTTGAAAATTCATTTCTCCTTTCAGCCTTTAAGATAAAATTACGCTTTTTTTTAAATTTTTATCAATAATTTAACTGAAAACAGCTCTACTGGTAGCATAAAATTACAAGTAATTGTTCATTGTATTTAGAACCAGATTACAATTCAATGACGAATAGTTAAATTTTAAAAAATTTTAATTTTGTAAAACACAAGCAAAAGCAAGGCGATGAAAGTTAAAAAAAAAGGTCCCACCGAGATTTGAACTCGGATCGCTGGATTCAGAGTCCAGAGTGCTAACCATTACACCATGGGACCTTGAAGTAGAAACGATACAATTTAGTTTAAAAGGATAAAATAATGTTAAAATTTGATGTTTCATTCAAGCCCATAGTAACACAAAAATTTTTAAATAAAATTAATGTTTTTACTTAACAAACATGCACTTTACACATTGGTGAAATTAACTTGTCAACTGGTAAGTATATAAAGTAAATTTAATTCAGTTACCTTCTGCGATAACTTTTTCGACGAGCTGCTCTGTCGGTAACAATTGTGCCTTAATTAATTTACAATTAAATGTATTAAACTAAAATAAAGTAAATATTTATTTATTACAGTTCAGTTAAAATTGAGGGAAGAAATAAAATTAAACAGCGGCCTTTCGTACTTGATGTTCGCGAACTGTAAACCGATTTTATAATACAGCCACGACAGGTCTGCCAACTATAGCTGCCGCACTCGATAATTTTCCTACCATTTTTTACTTCCGTGCTCCAAATTGTTGCCTTTAATTTTTCACGACGCATCTCTATGTTTTCGTTCGACGGTTTGTTTACTCTACGAAACAATACGTGGAAAATATTGTTCTATAGTCATAAGGTAGTCTTTTGTTTGCCAGAAGATTAAATATCCTTTTCATTGTTTAGTTTGGATCCACTGATCGCAGGTGATCAGCCTCCGACGTGCGCATATTGCAGTGTGTGTGCGTAGGAGGAGCGCGTTACTGCGTCGGCTTTTAATAAAGAACAAAAATGGCTAAATATTGGCTCGAACAGCTGATGTCGTAGAGGCTGCGCGACAAGTTTATTTTGCCGCTCTAATTAATTAAACAGCTTTATTTATTTGAGATGCATTGAAAAAGATAAAACTAATTCATCATGCCCGTTGACATCAATCGGCTTACTGAAGGTTGGCTAGAACTCGAAAGTGATCCAGGTGATAAATCTTTGATGTCTTTGTTGATATTATTACTGATTTAACAACAAATTGGATGTGATTTAAGAAAATTGCAGTTTTTCTTTTTTATGTTTTTTAAATTGTATTACATTTCTCTTTCATTAGGATTATTTACCCTACTCCTGGAAGATTTTGGAGCAAAGGGTGTTCAAGTAGAGGAAATTTATGATCTTCAAAAGTCTCTTGAAGGTCCTGTCTATGGATTTATATTCTTATTTCGATGGATAGAAGAAAGAAGATCAAGACGCAAGGTTGTTGAACAGGATGAAAGTTTTGTCAAAGATGAAGATACTGTCAACGAAATGTTTTTTGCTCAACAGGTAAAACAAGAAAATAATTGGCAAACAATAAATATAAAAAGTGCAAAATATTATTATGAAAAATTAAATATTTCAGGTTGTTCCAAACAGTTGTGCAACACATGCTTTGCTTTCTGTTTTACTAAATTGTCCCAATATCCACCTTGGCAATACTCTGACACGGTTGAAACAACATACAATTGGTATGTCTCCAGAAAATAAAGGCTTGGCTATTGGAAATACACCGGAGTTGGCATGTGCTCACAATTCTCATGCAATGCCTCAAGCAAAAAGACGACAAGAGAAGAATACATCTGGTATATCAAGTGGAAGATTTACTGGAGAGGCCTTTCATTTTGTTAGTTATGTGCCAATAAATGGAAGGCTATTTGAACTTGATGGTCTCAAACCATATCCAGTAGATCATGGACCTTGGAAAGATGACGAAGAATGGACAGAACAATTTAAGAGAGTTATAACTGATCGATTAGGAATTTCAACTGGAGAACAACTGCAAGATATCAGATTTAATTTAATGGCTGTTGTTCCTGATCGCAGACTTGCTATCTCACATAAAGTTACTATGTTGAAAACTAATAGACAAATAGTTCTTGAAGCCTTGCAGCAACTTGTGAAATTGACACATCAAAATAATTCAGAAAACAGTAATAAAAATAATAGTAATAGTAATGCCAATGAAAAGTCTGTAAAATCAAGTGGTAAAAAAGAAAAGATTAAAGATGAAAATGCCATGGAAGTTGAATCTGAAATTAAGCCTACTAATCTAATGCCTACAATAAGTATAGAAAAATGTAATGAAAATGAAGACACTCCTATGTCTAATGTTAAACCTTCTGTCAGGTGAATATTACTTATTTATTAAAATTAATTTTATTTCATGTAGTAAAGCAAAAATTAAATTATTTCGTTTTTTTTTCATTTTATTATAGTGAAATTGAAAAACTAGATAGTGTAAATACTCTTGACTTTCCAACATCTCTTCAAATTCAAACATCACCAGCACACAGTACTTCAAGTACTGACACTTCTTCTGAAATAGGTTCTGCAATTAATTCTCCATCACAAGGTAAACAAATTCTGAATGTATAGATAAAATATATAAATTTAGATATTATAAATTTGTTATACACAAACAGGTTGGGGTTGGAATTCAGGACAAATGAGTCCAACAACATCAAAAGAATTTAAAAAATTCGTTGTGATTAACGTAGCTGCAGATGAAAAAACTGAAACTGGACTAAGTAAAAATTCTTTTTATTTCTTTTTTCATTCTTAAAAATTAAACTTATTAACATTATGATATCTAGGTCGTTCTTTGAGTAATATAAACATCAATGGAAAAAGAATTATTGCCGAAGGTGCGCAAACGAATAAAAAAGTATGCTTGTCTGGAGAAGTAAAGTTACCTCAGGCAACATCAAAATCAAGCAACGGTGATACTGAGATAGAAGAAAAGAATGTTGAAAAAATTGAAATTGAACCACATACATTTGCTCCAAAAGACTTACTTACATTGTTGAAGAATTTAGAACATGAAATAGGAGTTTGCGAAACGGCTTTAAAGGATGAAAATGATAAACGAATAAAATATAAGGTAAAACGTTTTATAAAATGTAATTGATTATATTTAAGAAAGTTAGAATGAAAAATTGTTCTAATGATAAAAAAATCCTTGGATTTTTCAGATTGATGACTGCAGAAGAACTCATAATTATGATGAGTTCATTTGTACATTTTTGACAATGTTAGCTCAACAAGGAAAATTAGCTGAATTAGTACAGCAACATCTGCAACTAAAAAAGCAGCCGACGGTTTCGGTTAATAAAACAAATAGGTATTTAATTTATTATTAATTGTACAAATAAATTAAATTTTTTAAATTAATATTTCTCTTTTTACTATTAAAGGGCATCAAAAAAACCAGAGGCCGCTCGATCAACAACTCCGAGAAGACGAAGAGGAAGAACTAAATCTAAAAAACGCAAATAAATGCGGGATCTTAATATAAATACTGCAGTGTATTTTAAATGCTGTAAGCTGGAATTTTAAGTGCGAATTATAGTGCATATGTAATGTAAATGCTGCTTTACAATTTTTATATTAGCAGTTCATTTATTTTACTCATATTTTCGATATTTATTTTTAATATTTATAAAAAATAGAATTTTCAGGAATTTAATTAAATAATTACATTTGTGTAAGAATGTATGAATTTTTATTCTATTAAATTTGTTTTTTTACAGTATTATTGGCATAGTGTATATTACTTTATACATAAAACCTTCTAATAACAGTAATTTTGTTTATAAAAATAAACTTTTAATACTTTTTCAAAATGGAAGCAAATTCGCCTCCTGATCGCATTTTTCAATACTTTATATTTGTCTATGAATTTTAAGTATAGTCATATCATATAAAAATTATGTACTTAAGCTAAATAAATAAATTATGTCTCATAATAAAACTATTATTCATCACATTATTATTACTGGAGAACCAGCAGATGATGGTAAAACACTAGTTTCTTGAGTTTCAATAATTTTACTATTGATAATATTTCCATGTTCATCAATTTCATCAATTGATATTAATATATTTGGAATAGACATTGTTCTAGATTCTTCATTATTTCCATTATTAGACGCCTTAAAATGAAAATTAACAGCCTCATTACTATTACTAACAAAAAAATGCAATATATGTTGACAAATTTATTATAATTACCTCGTTTTGCATTAAGACTGAAGCTTTTTCCGTTTCATTTTGATTAGAACTATCTGTTCCCTCAACAGTTGATTCATTTTCTTCTACAGTTTCATATCTCACTGTTTGAAGTCTATAACATCCATCTTCTTGAAGTATATACTGAAATCTTTTATGACCACGTAACCATTGTAGATGATGAGCTTCAATTAAATGTTTAGTAAGCCTGAAACTTTTTCGGTACTTTATAGGACATTCGTGACAACAATACCAACGAATTTCTGATCTATGGACTTTTTCTACATGCCTGTAAAATAATTGAAAAAATGTAGGCTTACATAATAGCATTGATTAAATATAATTTACTTTTAGAACTATTGGTTGTAATATAAATTTTTTTTTACACATTGCATACCTATCTAGAGTATAAATATTTTTACATGTGTATGAGCAACCCTCAACTTCACAAGCAAAATTTTGACCATTTGTATGAAAAATCATGTGTGAATGAAGGTCTTGTTGTGATTTTGCAGCATGTGAACATAGTGAACAAGGGAACTGTCTTGTTGTAGAGTGTCTGTACAATTTATGTTTTGCTAAACCAGAAGGTGAATCACAACTCATGTCACAAAGATCACACTTGTAATGAAAAATATGACTTCTCATGTGTTCTCTTAAAATACATTCCGTTGGATAAAATTTATTGCAATGAGAACATTGAAACCCTTGAACTATAAATAAAAAATATATAAGCTTATTCTAATTTTTAGAAGTAATCTTACTTGAATATAAAATTTGTTTACATACCTTCTAAAGGAATTTGTCTTTTGCAATGGTAGTTAAATTTTGTATTGGAAGCAAACATTGTACCACATTTTGGACAAGCAATAATTTTTTCTTTGGTATGAATCCTAACATGATCCCTGAGTTTAGGTAATGTTGGATATTTATTTTTACAACCAGCCCAGGTACAAAAAATTTGGCCTTCACACTTTTTGTCTCTTTCATTTTCAAGATGAAGAAAAACATGATCAAGGAAAAGCTGGTAATTGTTAAAACGCTGTTCGCATTTATTCCACTGACATTCATGTGGTGGTAACCCATCCAAAATATTACTCCAATCAGCATCACGGTGGCATTTCTATAAATTATTTATTGCAATTAATGCTTATTAAATGAAAGAAATAGAATTTAAATTATGGCTAGGATTTTTTTGTAATTATTCTTTGCAGCAAAGTAGCAAGTATCTGCAGCGAATGACAGATGAAATACTTACAGGAAGTTTTGTTCTTTCTTTAACATTTGTACCAATACATTTCAGTTTTGTGTGAAAAGAATGATAATTGACATGGCGTATAATGTCTGTGTCATTAGAGGTTTCATAACTGCAGCCTGACCATAAGCAAGCGTAGGCTTCAATTTCATTTGTGATTTTAACATCTAACTCTGGAACATGATTGGCAACATGTCTAATAAATTGCATCAACGATTTAGTATTGAAAGAGCAATCTCTCCATTCGCAAGTCAGGTTGAGTATCTCAGACTTCATAGAGACACCCACTCTTCTTTTCTTCCCACCACACTCGGATACTGAATCAAATTCCGAATCTGTCTCAATAAATTCTTCGGATTCGCTTTCACGTCTGCGTTTGAGCCCACCGTCGCTGAGCGGAGAAGCATCTTTGGTATATTCCACCCAGTTACTGCACCTCTCCTGAGCATCTTTGCTCATCATATACTGTTCGACTGTTTCATTCATCGTCGCGAGAGCGATCCTTAGCTTGGCACTTTGAGAAAACAACGTTACATCTGAAACGACAAGATTTTAATTAATCATCTCCCGAGAGGGATATATGACAATATGACACGAACATCCGCGCGTAAATAATTACTATCGAACGCACAGCATACGGCGCAAGAGAAGAAACGCTCACCTGTACCAGCAGGCTCATCGAACTACGTAGAATATGTACGGTTCAACCTTTTTCCAAACTATGTAGCTGCGTTAGAGAGCGTACTTTTCCGCGCAGGCAAGTCTCGACGTGTGTTTTTCCAGTTTCCACCCGCCAAAAATCGCCACACTTTGGACTTCTCGAAAAACTCCCCAACCGCCGCTGTCCCATTGGCTCTCGAGTTTCGTCTGCTCGGCTGTCTTCAGGCGGAGGATTTTGGCAGTACACGGAGGATCCTTTGCTGGCTCAGCTGCTTTTCTCGTTTATTCGCCGCGATGTCGATGATGCTGCCCAGGAAAGGTAAAGTATTCGTGTAATTATTAAGCCGTTGTCTCCGTAAAACTTTGAATTTTTCAATTAAGCTTTATTACCAGCCTTTTACGTTTCTCTTTCACTTCGCATTGACATAACCTCGATTAATTGCTCTGTTTTCATTTGCTTTCTGTTGTTTTTTTTTTCATTTCTTTACGAAATCTTTAATGCTTATGCAGCTTCTTCTTTCTCTAATTAAATCGTGACGTACCAACGAAGTTTCATTAGATTTGTTGATGATATCACATTGCGCTGTTATATAAATGTGAGATTACCAAATATACTACAATCCATATAGAATCCACATAGAAATATATTAAAATTGTGTTCTTTTTTACAGCCTTTACTCTAACGCGGTTGACCCCACGGATCCTTAGCGTTCCTGTCAGGAACGCAACGTATTATAATGTTAACCCTCCTAAAGGAGATACCTGGAAGGATATTACTGAAAAAACAATAACTTCAATATTCTATCAAGAACTTTTCCGTGGTCTGGGTGTAACATTGGCCCACTTCTTTAGAGAACCTGCTACTATAAACTATCCTTTTGAGAAAGGACCCCTCAGCCCAAGGTTCAGAGGAGAACATGCATTAAGAAGGTAAATTACTTAAAGATATATTTTGCATTTTTTATATAACACTTGTTTTGAAGATTTAGTTACACAAGTTTATTTTAATTATTAAATTGTTAATTACAAAAATATCAACTATAGGTATCCTTCTGGAGAAGAGAGGTGTATTGCTTGTAAGCTTTGTGAAGCTATTTGCCCAGCTCAAGCTATAACTATTGAAGCTGAAGAAAGAGCTGATGGCTCCAGGCGAACAACAAGATATGATATTGATATGACTAAATGCATATATTGTGGTTTCTGTCAAGAAGCTTGTCCTGTTGATGCCATTGTTGAGGTAAGTTGAAAAAATTACTTTATGTTTAGAAAATATCAATTTCTTTTTTATTTTTTATGAAATAAAAACATTTTTTCTATTTAATGATGATTTATAAATTTTTCTTCTAGGGGCCAAATTTTGAATTCTCAACAGAGACACACGAAGAATTGTTGTACAATAAGGAAAAATTGTTGAATAATGGAGATAAATGGGAATCTGAAATAGCTGTAAATTTACATGCAGATCACCTGTACCGTTAAAATAAAAGTAATAAAACCTGTTAAATGATTTTCTAAAGTTTCTTTGGAAAAATTAAAATGTAGGATTAAAATTCTTAACTATTAAACAAGTTATTTATATAATGTTTTTTTTTTGTTATAAAATAATTCATTATAATCTTTATTATAATTCCAATGTATTAAAAATTTTTTTTATTTTATAAATGAAAGAAAATTGTTGGGTAAAAAATAAATGAATAAAAACGGCAAAATTTAGTCTGAATTAGAAACTAACTTTTATTTAAAAATAAGAAAAACGAAAAACTTGGTAAATTGTTACATTAAGGGCATGCCTTAGATCGGTGTAGATCCCTACACCGTATTTTACATTATTCATCGTGAATTTAAGTATTTGTTACAACACCTTAGCTTTCCCGCA
>JAPYYQ010001373.1:0-34952 GCA_030522585.1 Anagyrus pseudococci
CATGATGGTTCTATTTATTTTTTATTATCTCAAACCTATTTTGAGATATTATAAGTTCAATGTTTTATTGTTGTTTTGTATGCCTTACGGGAATTTTTGAGACTTGCGATTATGAAATTCGTAATCTACGTCATTGAATTTACTTAAACAGTCATATCGCAACCTGCTGGCTCACAAAGCATTTCCCAGTTAAATGACTGGACTACAAGCCGTCCCTGCAACGTCGAAGCTCTGTTGCTCCGATATCTTCGATTATAACTTTGTCTCGTAAAATACGGGCCTACGACAAAGTTATTCTATTTTCAAAATCCCGTAAAGCACCGAGGCGTCGCGCGCTTTTGTGAGCGCGATCGGTAAAACATCGCGGGCACTCCATTGGCTCGCATACTCCGCGCGTGCACATTACACTCGGTCGCCTACAGTACCGACCTTGTGCATTCCTACATTTTATTCTCCCCGAGTTCCCCCCTTGGAAATTCTCCCCCGCCCCTCCGACCCTCCGTAGTCGGCGGCACGTCTCTCTCTCTCTCTCTCTCCCCTGCGTCTATATACATATTTACATGACGCATAAGAGAGAAAGAGAGACACTGATGGTATACAAAGTGCGGCGAAGCGAAAGAGGGAGAGAGAAGAAAGAGAGAGAGTCGGAGCAGCAAGAGCGGAGCGCGCTCGGCAGTCTCTTACAAAGTGCCGCCCGCTCCTCCTTGCTCGCGCGCGCAGTGGAGTCCCGCCTCCTCCTCTCTTCCTCCGCGACGACTCCGAAAGTCCGAGACTCACACTGCGTCAGTTGTGTGAGTGTGGCAAACTGGCAACGAGGAGGAGAGAGAGAGAGAAAGAGCATAGTGATCGAGTAGCCGACGTAGTGCATGCGCGCTCTTCGTGTCTCTCTGTGTCTTTCCTGGCCGGACGAAGGGAGAGAGAGGAGCTCTACAGTCCGAGCCGAGACGTGCTCTCCGAGAGAGGCGGCCGCCGCCATATCCTCCTCTTGCACCTCCGACGACGCACCAGCGGCCAGCGGCGCGAGAGCGAGCCAGACAGACGCGCAGGCAGTGTGCTGCAGCAGGGGGGACGCGTGGCCCTCACGTAACGCGCGTGTCAACGCGCGAGACGCCCGTCAATCGCACTCTCTGCATTCTCTCTTGGCGCTGCGCGCGAGCTACAGGGAGAGCAGCTTCGTCCAGGCCGCCGCGCGTCTCTTGACCTCGGCCTCGTCCTCCCCGTCGGCGTTCAACAAGGGTACGTAAAGATTTCTCTCTTTCTCCTCCACGCCAATCGCTCCCCCCTCTCTCTCTCTCTCTTTATTGCACTCTATACTACGTACCTTTCGTTGCTCCGAAATACTCGGAGTACCATCTCCTCGGCGGAGCGTATACACTCTGGCACCGTGCCGCCGTAGCCGCTGAAAAACGACGAATCTATATAGCATGTATACCTGTATGACTGAGCAAACGCTTTGGGCGGTGAGCTCCCGTAAGAAAGAGAGCGCGAGAGAGAGAGAGAGATAAGCGGACACGGGTCGTACACGCGCGGCCTTCCGCTGCACGCGCAGCAATATTATATATACTTGTACACTGGGAGTGAAAAACACGCAGTATACCTACTTTTGGTTCAAACATAAGCCGATGCTTTGAGCATGTGTCTCTTCAGCTACCGTTTGACACCCGTTAAACCAGAAGAGCAAACGTGCGCTTTTGCTTGCTCCGGTTGACGATCATGCCTCCCTCCCCCCCCTGCCCCCGCTGTTGCGCGCACCGTCCATTTAAACGAGAGCTCCCAAACAACATTAGCCTTCTGCTCTCTCGCGCGGCGTCGCGTCTGCTCTGTACAACAGATTTTCTCATTAACGCGGCTTTCTTCGCTTTTGAATTCTGAATCTTGTTGTTACACCCCACGGGACGTGCCTCGTCGTCGTCGAGAGTAGCTGCGCCGCAGGCGTGGGTGCATCGATCGCGATATCCGACGCCAGTCTTATCGCTCCGACCGGATTATCAGCCGGTGCGATTGCTGCTACTGCATGCCTCTTTGCTTGCTCTCTCTCTCCCCTCCCTCTTTCTCTCTTTCTCTTCCTCTCTTTCTCTCCATTGTCCGAAAAGACGAGGACGCTCCGGAGCGCTCGCGTTACGATCACGGCCAGAAGCCACGCTGCCTGACTGACGTTTGTCAACTTCGCGCGCCTCTCATGGCATAGAACGTATTTATATATATTCTTCCTTTGTTACGCCGCTGGATCTCTTCTCTTGGATCGCCTGCGCGCTCGTTTCTATTCTTTTGTCGATTCGCTCGCGTTGATTATTGGTTCTAGTTGTGCAACTGATAATTTCTCAAAGTTAGAAAGCAATTGGTTACATACTTTGACTTAATGTGCTTTGTTGCAAAAGTTTGATTAAGCTCTTACTTTTTTTGTTGTTTCAGGTGAACAAAAATGGCTTTGAGGGATCTAGTGGAAGGCGAGTGCGGGGGACCTAGTCCCCTGATGCGTCTCACGTCACACTTTGTCAAGGATCACAGCCTGAAAGAAGAAGGTGTGCGAGACATATTTGGAGCAGCCAGTCCTTTTGAAACTGGCAACTCCGATCAGCTTGTCAAACAATTTTTGGAAGAATCTTCGGTACATCCACAAACCTTCAAAATGGAAAACCTGCTTCAAGAAATGCGAGACATAGATCAGAGTATATATCCACCAGTAACCGCTCCTGGAGTTGTAGAAGAATTAACGAATCAAGATACGTCTTGGGCTAATCAATATCTGCAGTCTGGAGGCCATTTTGAAGTAAAATTATGTTTCTGTATTTAATTAATACTTAAGAAATTGTTAATTCAATGTAAATTATTATAAAAATCAGTAGTAGCATCTTAATTAGAATTACAAATTGAAGTGAAAAATTTTTCTCAAATAGAAATTCAAGCAGTTCTAATATAATGAAATAATAGACGTTTAACTATTTTTAATTTCCAAAAGTTTTCTTAACAATAAATTTACTGTTATTTGCTTACATGAATGTGACAGTAAGCGTCATTTAAAATTCTAATAAGTACATTTTATTTTAAATGCTATTATGTAACATGAATCTAATATATTCGTGTAGGAAAATCACAGAGATGATATATGGAATGCTCCACCAGTAGCAGTTTCAAATGCCGCAGTTGCCTTACCAGGAGAAACTCGAGAATTGGGACTTGGCCCACAATGGGCTGAAGAATATTTAGAACAGCGCATTGATGACAAAGCTAAGGCCGAGAATCCAGACTACGCTTACTCAAAATTCATGAAGTTCATGCGTATTGAGGACTCTACTCTGCCCGCTCAATCGAAAATCGCTCCACACGTTGAAAACGTAGAAAACAAATGGGCCTCGGAATTTGTTGAAACCGAGAACATTAAGCCAGTAGCAACGATTAGTGAAGTAGGCAACAGAGACGATGCGAACGTTTTAAGCGTCGTTGATGAACAAAACGCCGTCGCTGGAAGTTGGATCGATGAGTTCACAAAAGACAAACCCTCGACTAGCCAAAGTAAGTCAAATGAATGCTCACCTATCCGACATTGTTAGTTTAATTCATAGATTTTTAAAATGTCATATCTTTTTCAAATAGACGTAACCGCAGATAGCAACTTGACAAGCAGTTGCCAAAGAGATACGCATTATAGATAATAAAAAGAAAAGTCAAAAATATATCATTTAGTTTGATAAGACTTAATACAAGTATTTACCAAAAGATAATCATTAGACAATAACAGAAAAAGCCTCGAAATATATTTAGTTTTTTAAGACGACTGTACAAGCGATAATCAAAAAAAAGTTTAAAAAAAAAGATATGCATTATAAAATGACAAGTTAAAGAAATCGGGCAAACTGATAGTTCGAATCAGCGACGAAGTCTTTTATATTTTTCTATGCTCAGATGCAGATAATTACCAAGTCGAGTTCTGGCAACGGCTGCAGAACGAATGGGAGAAGATATCCAGAGCAGAAAACGTGTCGTCGAGCAATCCTTGGGTCTCCGAGTTCGAAAACTTCTACGACCCTTTCAAGGAGTACACGTTCAGCGAGGAAAATCCGATGGCCAGCCTCGTCAATCCACTTGACGAGGGTAAGCAGAGACTGGAAATCGGTGACCTACCAGGCGCAGTTTTGTGCTTCGAGGCGGCCGTCAAACAGGACGACCAAAATGCCGAGGCCTGGCTGCTGCTTGGCAAAACACAGGCTGAAAACGAGCAGGACCCGCTCGCTATATCAGCGCTCAAGCAGTGCCTCATTCTCGACCCATCAAATCTTACAGCTCTTATGGCGTTAGCTGTTTCCTACACGAATGAGTCCTACCAGAATCAGGCCTGCCTTACGCTCAAGGACTGGCTGCTTAAGAATGAAAAGTACAAGCACCTCCAGTCTACAAAGCCGGCTGCTGCCAAGCCGCCCATGCAAGTGGGCGTGTCTACCATTCTATTTTCGTAAGTTCGACAATGTTGTCTATTAATTGTCATTTTTCAAACATTTTTTAATTTATAACTTAGGGACCTTCTATATTAGGATTTAAAAATTAAAATTACTTATTTTAATCAATTATAAATTAGTAATTCAGTACTAATAAATTATTCTTATGTATCAACACAAAAGAGTCAAATGTAACAAAGAAAACAAAGCTTGACAATTAGTGCCAAAAATCTTGAGGTTTCATAAAGAATGAAGAGCTTAAAATATAATTTTCAAAGTATTCAATAACGTAGAATACCAAAAATAATCATGAAATGTAAAATTAAATTTCTCATGGAAATCATTACTTTTGTTAATTCACCAAAGTTAAAATAATTTCAATGTGATTAACTTTACAATACCATTCATCTTTCATAAATACATATATCAATTATGTAATTTAAATCGTGATTAATGCGAATGTTCTTCCACAGCAATGTCCACGAAGAAGTCAAAGATTTATTTATACAAGCTGCTAGAATGCAGCCGCATGGTACAATTGATGCTGATGTTCAATGCGGTCTCGGCGTTTTATTCAATCTGTCTAGCGAATACGATAAAGCTGCAGATTGCTTCAGAGCCGCGATTCAAGCTAGGCCTAAGGTACGTCCAATTATAGTATTTTATTTTGAAACTGCAACATCTTTTAGGCCAAAATACTTGAAAACTTTTCCATAAATTTATCAAATAAATAAGAAATATTTATTTTATAGGATCCAATGTTATGGAACAGATTAGGAGCGATTTTGGCAAACAGTCAACGTTCGGAAGAAGCAATAGAAGCCTACCATCGAGCGCTCGAACTCTCGCCAGGTTTTATTCGCGCTCGATATAACCTTGGCATCTCTTGCATCAATTTAAACGCCTACAAGTATGAGAATCATTTTGTTTTTATTTCATTCAACGCTCAGTTTAAATTTTTTCCATTGAATAATGCGTTTTTGTCAGATTTATATTTATTAAATACTTGTTTATTATTTTAGGGAAGCAGGCGAACACTTATTAACAGCGCTTAATCAGCAAGCTGCAGGAAAAGGCGCTTCTGGAGAAAGAGCTCCGACGAGAGCGATGTCAGACACAATTTGGTCAACTTTAAGACTGGTCATATCGCTAATGCATAAATATCATTTAAACGATGCTATAGAGAATAGGTGAGTTAAATTTAAAAATACCAACTTTATAAATATTATTTATTTACAGCGTAAAAAGAGTATTTACAATGTTTATTTACAGTAAACTTTTCATATTTAAATATTCTTTAAAGGCTCAATATAGTTAAAATGACACGTTAAAAATTCATTAACTTTCATAAACTCTTTGATTCAAATTAATATTTTATAAATAGTAATAATTCTAATAATGATAATCATTTTACATACCAAATCATAAAATCAATTATGTTTACAGGGATCTGGCTAGGCTAAACAAAGAATTCGAAATGGAGTAAAGGGAAAAAGCAATAAAAACGTGGAACAGGATCATTGTTGAAAGACATGAATTTACGAAAGATACATGAGAGACACTGGTTTTGGGACGTTTGCTGTTTATCACAGATCAGTGGAAAACATGTTCTTTATAACGACTTTCATTAAAATCTATTCTTTTTGTTTTTAAAAATTCGTTATCGGAAGCGAACGTTTATATCCGGAAAAATCACGTATTAATTTAATTTGTTGTAAATTTATTTTCAATCAATTTTTAAACTATATGAATTAAACAGCAAATACTAGCCATATTATTTTAATCGAATTCGTTTTTTGAAAAATTTACTTTATATAATTTAAGAAGGTATGGTGGATCGTAATTCACATAAATTTTGTAAATAAATATTTTTAATAAAAAGAGCCAAAAAAATTGTCGTATCGACAACACCAAAACACGTTGTTCTTATTTCTGCCGAAATTTATTTTATTTTGTAATTTTCTTTTTTGGTTTCCTGGCTTCTTCCAATTCTTTTAGTTTACGTGCAAAATTATCTTTACCCTTTTTCGTGCAAGTTTCAGGTTTCTTGTGTCTAAATTCTTTTTGTTCTTTTCGTCGTATAGCACTTCCACAACCATGTATTTCTTGTAAACCTAGATAAACAAAACACAACATTTAGGGCAGGCAATTGTTTTGTAATTGTTAACAAAAGATTATGGTATAATATTACCGTGTTCTATGCAAAACCATTTTTTACAAAATTCACAAACTAATTTAATTAGTTTTGTAGACTTTTTACACCCAATAAATGAGCAAATCGAATTTGCTATTGCAAATTCTTGAACAATTTTGTCAAAATTATCACGTTCTCCACTACTTTGTGGTACATCATTCGTTGTTTCTTTTTTTATTCTTCTTTCCTTTTTTTGAACATTCGGTGTTTCTAATTCTGCCTTTTCTGTACTTTTTGATTCAATATTTTCCGCTGTTTCAGTGACAACTAGTAAATAAAATATTCATTTTAATAAATAATTATTTTACATTTGCTTCTCTTGTAAATAATATAGTATTTAATGAAATTCCTACCTTCTTTTTCTTCATCAGAATGTGCTGCAGCAATGCTTTCAAAGACATTATATGTTTTTCTATTTATAGAATCATTTAAATCAATTCCTTTTCGACTAACTTTTAAAGGTTTTTTAACTGTTGCATCATCATTTGATTTTGGTTTTTGTTTTACATCTGCAACTTGTTCTTTTTCATTTTTTTGTTTTTTATTAGATTTAGTTTTTGTTTTGGGTTTAGTTTTATTCTTAGCACTGCCTTGTGAATGCCGTTTAAATCTATCCATTTCCTTATCAATAGTTTGTGACAGGTATTCTTCAGCTGTTTGTATTAAACCATGTTCTTCAATATGTTTTAAAAGACTCATAATTAGCTCATCTTTTTCCATAGTTTCACTATCTGCTATAATAATCAATGATCTTCTTGCCCTTGTCACAGCAACATTTAATCTTCTAGAATCTGTGACAAATCCAAGTTCTTTATCTTGATTACTTCTTACTAAAGAAAGTATTATGACCTCTTTTTCTCTTCCTTGAAAACCATCAACAGTGCTAACTTCCATATGATAAGAATTTGAGGCAAACATTCTACGAATAAAGTCGACCTAAAAAAGTATCAAATTAAGAAATAAAAATTTTTCAAAGTTTATTTTATTTTTATTATTTTATTACCTGCAGTGCATAAGGTGTTATTACACCAATATCTCTGTGTGCTATTCCGGACTTTAACAAAGATGAGACAACTTTGTCTACAATAATGACTTCTCCTAAATTTCCTTTTGATATAGACTCTCCTCCAGTATCAACTTCTTCACATTCACATCCACAAGTATCAATGTGCACTAAAGCTTCATCTGAAAATCAGAAAATTAAAAGTTATTAACAAAGAATATAAAAATATTTGGTAGTGTTTGTATAAATTAGTTTACTCATTAAGCTGTCATCCTTATTAACAGAAGGCAAATCTTTTAATAAATGATTTTTCACTGAATCATCTGCTTCCAAAATATTATCATAAAATTTACTGCTTGACCAAGACATTATTTTTTCATTCATTCGGTATTGTCTTTTCAATCTTATAAAACAATCATCTTTTAGTTTATTAATTGCCCTTTCCATTAAGCTAATATTTAAGCCATCTGTTACTGCTTCTTGACACATAACAACTGGTGGTAATTGATTAATATCTCCAGCAAGAATTAGCTTTGGAGCATTAGGAATGGCAATCCACATTGAAGCTTCCATTGCTTGTGATGCTTCATCAACAATGAGTACATCAAAATGATCTTTTGGGACAAATTGAAGGAGTCCATCACTAGCTGAAGCTGAGTTTAATGTACATAGAATAATCTGAAATATTTATTGATTTATAAATAGAAAAATAAAGTTTAATTGGCAATTAGAAAAAAAAAAATTATTCTTACAGAACATCTTTTTAGGACATCACAAGTAAGTCTTGTTAATCTTTTCCTGTATTCTCTTTTTAATTCCCTTATTTCCTTATAGGTATACTTTATTCCACTATTTTCAATATTTGTTTCAAGACTTTTTACTGACTTTTTTATATCTTTTAAAATTTTGAAATCATCATCACTTTCCAAATGTGAATCCAATGAGTATCTAAGAGCTGACTTTGCTATTCTGGTTGGATGACCAAGTCTTAAAGGTTTTGCCTCTGTTTTACCAAGTCGGACAACTAAATTGTCCACGGCTACATTTGTTGGTGCACAAATCAATACCTACAAAATTATAGTAATAAATAATAGATTACAGTTTTTCATATAAAAATTTGTATTATAATTGTTTTATTCTCTTACCTTTTTCCCTAATCTGTACAGTTGTATAATTGTTTCAATTAAAGTTGTTGTTTTACCAGTACCTGGTGGACCTTGAACAATTGCAAAATGTCTTCTTTTTATTGCAAACTCCACTGCTGACTTTTGGTCATCTGCTAGGTCTGCATTGTCAAATTTCATATTATTTTCATTATCTAAAGACGTTTTTGGAATGGGATCTTCTGCTATGACAAGATTATGAACTTCATCTTTATTGGTATCAAATAAAATTTTAACAATTTCTAGACATGTTGAAGAATAAATTTCCTTTTTTGTAAGTAAGTTGAGAGCTCTGAAATAAAATTAAACTTCAAATTAAAATAACAATCAATCATTTTAATTAATAAAGTATTAAATAAAACATTAACCTTGTCTGGCTCTTATAAGTAAAATCAGAATCTGTTTTGACTACAGAAAAAACTTCTTCTTCTTCCACATCTTCATATTTATCATTTGTACTAACACTTAGAGTTGATTCTCCAATTTCCATAACAATACCTCTAAGAGTTTGTCCCTTTTCTTTGGACCTTATACAAATGACTAAATCACCCTTGGCTAATCCATGCTCTAAAGGCAAGCCATCTGCTCTTTCCAGATCAATCTGAAAACGCTCAGGATTGGTACAGGCAAAGTTGGTGATGCTGAGCTTAGTTAAAGCTTGTCCGCTCTTTTCCAACTTGTGCAGACTTGCAGGAGACAAATCTTTAAAGAAAGATTGCAGATTTTCTTCTCGTTCCAGTAAAAGCAGCTGCAGGTGTTTGCGAACAAACTTTGTAATTTCTTCATCCATATTGAAGTTATTCTAAAAAAGATATTCAATATTATAACAAATATCCCTTCAGCTTTTAATCATCAATGACTTACCTTTAATTGACCTGTGGCACCCAAATTCAACACAATATATTACAATTCTATTTCTCTAACATAAACACTTATTCCAAACTCATCGCGAAATTTGTGAAAAATTTGTTTTTTCTTATCAAACGCTCTTGTTCTTCAGGGCTTTAGACCAAAATTGCACCAAATTGCTTGTAGCTTATTTACACTTGCTCGCTCGCGTGCGATCTGTGTCAGTCAGGGAAGGTTACGTGCTTCACTTATCGTTTGCGTCTGCAAGCCAGTGGTGCTATAGCCAGACCGAAGCGCGTTCGGGCAACATGAAGAAATTTCGTAGTCTTTTTAATTCGATTAAGATTACGAATTCGGGTTTGATTTTTCATAAATTAAGTTTATTATGTTGACAATTATCAGTTGATTCTTTTTACATAAAGAGCTTTTTGATTTTAGCTGAAGTAAATGACTTCGTTAGATTAAGATCGATGTTGACTCAGATTTTATTTATCTAAACGTAAGAATACGCAACATTTAGCTTATCCGTAAGCAATGAAATATTTAAAAATCATGAAATATTTGAAATTAAACGACTTTTTTATGTTTGTGTATCACAAAGTGTTTGTGGTCAGGTTGTCACTTGTCAGGTTCCGAAATTTCAAAACAAAAACTGAAGGGTTGTGTGGGTCGCAATGTCGCACGCGTGTATTGTGTACATGTGAAACGCGTCTCAGCGCGTGTGTCGCTCACGTCGTTTCCCTCGCTTTACAAAATCTAACTCACAAACGGAGTGATCCGGTCATCCGGATAGAATTACGGTGTTTCAAGATCATCCAAGATTGTAGTTTTTATTTTTCTATAGAAACAAATAAGAGTCAACATTCGACCACGTGCACGTATGTCCACGAGGAACAGTTCGCTGATTGAAGAAGCTGAAAAGCCAAAAAGACGAGCTCGAGGATGAGTACACCGGATGAGAAAACACCGAGCAAACTGTTGTCCCCTACAAAGCAGGTAAGCTCTCTTGACAAGCCGTGATTTTGCGAGTAAAATTAACTTGGAATTGCAAATTTTAGCTACAAGCTACACCAACGCGACCGAAGGACTCTTCAAGCTCGTTACCCGAGAGCAATGAATCGGAGCAGAAAAAGCGAAAAATCACCGAAGATCCATTCAGTCGAAAGCTTGCTAAGATCCGCAGGAACTCCAAGGGTACTGTGTCTTATCCAGAGGACTTTTACGAGTTCGATAATGATGAAGACGATAGGCAGGAAGAAAAGTCTTCGCCCAAAAAGACGGAAGTAGAAAACAACTCGACGCAATGTAACGTAGTGAAGAACAAGGTCAAAGACGATTGCGCGGAAAATAAAGAGAATGTCGACAGTCAACTGCCAGAAACTTTGGAAGATTTGGATGAACTGTTTGAGGAAGGCTGGGCCTACGAAAAACCGCCAGTTAATGAGCTTGATGAGTTGTTTAGAAATGACTGGGACCACGAGGCTACCATTGATCTAACTAAACCCACAAGATGTATTATTGTTGAAATTGTGACAGAAAAAAAATGTGTTATGCTAACACTCAAAGACAATAATGGAGCCAAAGCAAAGCTTAAATGCTTGGGAGTTTGGTAATGTGCATTTCTTTATACTGTATTGAGAAATTATGCAAGGTTTTAACTGAATATGAATTTGAATACAGGTACCACACTAAAATAACACATCGTGAGACTGTAGTGGTGAAAGCAAAAAAGGAGTCACCTGAAGATGAGCATTGGATTATTGACAATAATTTTGGCTGGATTGTTAGTAAAGCAGATACTCTTATATCAGGTACATCTGTTGTCGGTGGATTGTTTTGTAGTAGGCGTAGCATTTTGCAAGAAAAGTTTAGACAAATAGAAAGTTTACCATATTATGAAAGTAAAGGTGAATATATGCTTACTGGAAGTTTGACTCATGAACTTCTGCAAACGGTAATAATTAAGAGAACATTCTTACTTTTAACTACATTTTAAGTTGTGTTATCTTTTTAAACTAAAAGTATGTTTTAAATGTCTTTTATTTACATAGGTTCTAGCAAAGAATATTACAGAAGTAAAAAAGATAAACGAATTACTCAATGAAATACTTGTATCAAAACATGCAATAACAATGATGTACAGTGCTGGAGTTTCTCTAACTGAATGTAAAAATTTAATGAGACCTTCAGTTGCTCAAATTTATAAATTCATTCACCGTTATATAAAAGGTATGAATACTATTTTAAAAGTTTACTTATTGTTAATTCCTTTAATATCTATTTTATATTATTTTTATCAGGTGTTCAACCAGATGTTGCTGATCAAAATTTTAATGGTAAAATTGAAAACATCTGTGATATTGAAGAAAATGTTTGGCTACCAACTCTTGGATTAAAAGGCAAAATAGATTTAACTGTTGAAGTTAGCGAAAAATCTAAAAATAAATTATTTCCTTCTGAAAAACGAAGGATACTTCCTCTTGAAATAAAAACTGGTAGAGCTACCTTCTCAAATGAACATCAGGGTCAACTGATGCTTTATACAATGATGATGAGCATGACTGGTCGTGAAACAGATACTGGATTACTCTTGTATCTAAGGTAAATTAAAAAGAAAAGTTTATTTCTTATAAACTTTAATTAATTTTTTATTGAAAGTTAACTTGAACTTTTGAAATAATTTCTTGTTCTATTTCTGTTAGAGAAAATACACTAAAAGAAGTTGTAGCATCTAAACCTGCTCAAAGAGATTTAATAACATTACGGAATTCAGTTGCCTATTATTTATCAAGTGTACCAACGATTTTGAAGGAAGAAGATAAAGAAATAGTATTACCAATGGAACTACCAGAACCTATTGACCATTATGTGTGTTCTAAGTGTCCTTACAAAATATTATGTTGCACTTATCTAAGTGATGAAGAAAAAAACAATTTATATGAAGGCCACCAACTCTTAAAAGTAAATGATAGTGTTGCAGATCACTTGTCTTCTGATCATATTGAATATGTAAAAAAATGGATTTCTCTAATGCAAATTGAAGAAACAACTGATAAAATAGATGCTCCTCAATGGAAAGACGTTTGGAATTTAGAGCCGCATGTAAGGTAATTCATAAATTTTACATCTATTTTGACAAAAACTATATTTTTATTTATTTCTTCCAGAGAGAAAAGAGGTTATTGTATTGGTTTTCTGAAAATAATATCAGTTACTGAAAGAAACGGAAGATTTTTTCACGAATTTCGAAAAACAGAAGAAAACGAAAAATCGGAAATAGAAATAAATTTACTAGATTTTGCTGAGGACAAATATGTGATAATTAGTACAAATAGTAGAGTTAATGTTTGTGCTGGGTATATTGATCATGTTTCTGAAAATTCTGTTATTGTACATTGTGAAAAGTATGTTAAATTTTCTATATTTTTGAAATTTATAATCAAATTGAAAAAGAACTAATTTTTATTGAATTAAAAATATTTTTAGAGATATAAGAAACGTTTATAAAGATGAAATATTCTTTATTGACAAATCCTGTAGTAGTTCATTCTTAACGCACAATTTATCTCAGCTAGGAGGTTTACTAGATGACCATGAGATTTGTTCTCGCTTGCGAAAAGTTGTTATTGACAAGTAGGTATTTGACAGAGCACCTTTGTTCAATATTATCTCTAATTTCAAAACCTTTATCATATTTAAATAATTTTTAGGCGTCCGGCAACATTTACTAAAGATTTACCCCCTAAAGCTATGGAAATAGGAGAAAAAATCCTAAATAAGTTGAATGAAAATCAGAAACAAGCAATCTTAAAAGCATTAGAGGCTGATGATTATTTATTAATCAAAGGGTTTCCAGGCACTGGAAAAACACAGACCCTAGTGGCAATGATTGACTTTTTTGTGAAATTGGATATGTCTGTATTGGTCACTGCTCATACAAATTCAGCCATAGATAACATATTACTCAAATTATTGGAGCGTGAAGTTGATTTTATTCGTCTTGGCTCAAGTGCTAAAGCACACCCTGCTTTAATTGAAAAGTTGGATGATAATGCCACTGCAAATTGTGATTCCCCAGAAAGTTTGCATACTCTTTATAGTAGTAAAGTATGTTCTTTCCTAATATTCTTATTGTTTTGCTAAGACAATTTTTGCACTCATACATATGGGTTTTAGAAAGTAGTAGGAGTAACTTGTTATGGTTCAACGCATCCGCACCTCTCCAGACGGCAATTTGATGTTTGCATTGTCGATGAAAGTACCCAGGTGTTGCAGCCTACAATTTTGCGGCCTCTCTATTGCGCACCCAAATTTGTGCTTGTTGGAGATCCTGAACAATTACCTCCAATTGCTAAAAATAACACAGCCAGGTATTAAAGTGTATTTATTCTATGATCAAGTTATTTAGTAAAAGAAAAGGTCTAACAGTACTGTGAAAATAATTTTGTTTGCATTAGAAAACTGGGTATCAATGAATCTTTGTTCAATCGATTAGACACAAAAAATAATTCAGTGTCTCTAACACAACAATACAGAATGAATGATTGCATCATGAATTTGGCTAATAAATTAACATATCATGATCAATTACAAGTAGGCAATCAAGAAGTTGCAAATGCAACTCTGCCTGTTACTAATGTAGCTGTGAGTAATTTTAAATATTTGTTTTCGAGTCTTACTTTTTTTAACATTTAAAAATTTACAGCCTTTTGAATCTTGTGAAAAATGGATACAAAAAACTCTTTCCTTAGAATTGAAAAATTCAGTAATTATGTTAAATACCTCAGCAACTCATCACCTCAAACATGATTCAAATATTGAAACAAAAAAAGGAAAAACATGTAATTATTGGGAAGCAGCTATTATTTTACGATTGGTTGAAGTCCTCAAAGAAGTAAGATTATAAAATTTGTTTATATTTTAATTAAAATAATATTCCATAAAGAATCAACTTTAATGTTTTAAAATTTTATGTAGAAAGTAAAATTTTGACAGTTATAAACTTGCAAGTTTAATATTTTTTTAAAAAATGCGTTCAGACTGCTTAATTTATTTTTAAACACTTAACAATTGCTTATCTTTAATCACAGTCAGAAGCATCAAGGTTTAAGCAAGGCTTAAGTTTGAAAATTAAATCCATGATTTGAAGATTGCAAAGTTATCTGTTGACTTTAGAGATGAAATTTTATAAATAATTTTTAGCTTCAATGTACTATCAAAGTAAAAGTAGTTATCTATAATCCATGAATCAATTAAATTATTAGTTTTAGAAATGTAATAAAGTTAATAATTTCCTAATTAAAATTAAACTATACAGCTTGGAATAGATAGTCAAGAAATTGGAATAATTGCACCATACAGAGCTCAAGTGACACTCTTATGTTCAATTATATCTTCTGATATTGAAGTTAATACCGTTGATCAGTATCAAGGCCGTGATAAAAGTGTCATAATTTATAGCTGTGCAAAAAGCATATCCAAGGATATTGATATACAAGTATGTAAAATATTTAAAATCTTTAAGAAAAATTTTAGCTTGGAATACTTTACTATTATTAATTATTTTATGTGCTAATATTTTACAGGAATTTGATATTTTAAAAGATCAGCAACGTTTGACTGTAGCTGTTACTCGAGCTAAGCATAAGTTAATTATTATAGGTGATGTTCATACTTTAGATAGGTACACACCTTTTCAAAAATTGATATCAATATTAAAAAATGAAGACCAAATTTATGATTTATTAGATGATGAAGATGACTTTTCTTTTGATGATTTAATTAGAATTTTGATTTAATCTAAGTTAACTGGCCTAGAGCATTTAAAGAAGTTTTACAACCATGACTGACATGTACACATAATTTAAATGTAGTGATCTTTACTTTTCAACAGAGTACAAATCTTGTAAACATAACTTTATTTTTTACTTTTAATAAAATTAATAAAATTATTTTTAAAAAACACTTTTTTCTGCAAAAACTTTATTTTAACGATTTTTAAAAGTACAATAATGTTATATATTTGTATACTTAAATCGAATTCAATTTATGTTTTTCAACATTTAAAAAAGTCTTTCAGCAATCTTTTCACACAAGAGAAAGCCGTAAGCTGGGTTATTTTGCTAAACTGAATGCAAATAAAAATGCAAAAATTCTCTCATTTCAAAAATAAACTTATGATGATTTTAAGTTTCAATAAGCTATCTACTTATGTTGAGAGCATAAATATTTAACATGAAGCATATAAATAAATCATTAAAGAACTTAAGGGTATACTTTTCACAAAAGAAAAAGTATATCATTTATAATGAAGACAGTGTCATACCTCAGCTTATGATACACAATGGTTTATTACAACATACGTTATTTCCTAAAAGTTTGCTTTTTTATATAAATAGTACAATTTGCTTGTGTTCATCTTCGGCATAAAAATCAAAAGATACTGTACAAAATGTCCTCAGCCTGATCACACTTTTAATGATGAAACACACTTGGGCAAAAATCTGGGGTAAAGTGTCAGGCATCTTGGTGTAAAGTGGACTAAGGATGTTTAGTCTGCGTCTCGCCTTTTTTCAGCATATTTCTTTGTATAATCTTCTGCATTTTTTAGGAACTTCCTTCTGTCTCTTTGGAATTCCTCAGCCAAATCAGCTCTCAATGGATGTTCTGGTTCTGGGTCATTGACTAATGCAATTAATGCTTGTATCACTAAAAATATAAAATTTGAAAATTTACATTGATTTCATCTAATTATTTATAAATAAGCCAGATGGTGCACTAGTGAATTGAAAAATTAAAATAACCTTGATCTGTTTTTGTTGTGGGTTTCCAGTTTTCTGCGCTGATCATAGGTAAGCACACTTGTCCTTTTTCATCAATATTAGGATGATAAATTTTAGTCTTAAAATTTATCCTTGGTGGTTTGAACGGATATTCAGCAGGAAAATTAATTTCAATTCGAAAAGCACCTTTGTTGTAAGGAGGATTATCCTAAAAAAAAATCAATAAATATAAAAAAAGTGAAAGAACCACAAGATGATAAGACTGAATGACTAAAATTGATGAATCACTTATCGTAGAGAAAACATTAACTAACCGGTTGTATCAGGCCTTGCCAAGTGAGGATATTTGACTCATCAACTTGTATATTTGTGAAGTACTTCATGGCTGAGGCCCTCAAATCGCACAGCTCCTAAAGCAGACAACCATGAACAAAAATTAATGAGGCACAGTGAGAAAAAAAAAGGTACCAGATGCAGCGCCGGCCAAACTAAGACAAGCTCGTGGCTAACGACGTCTCTCCACCAGGTTAAGTTTGACGAGCATTCCAGGAGTGTACGCGAGGGAGGAATCCAGAGCAGTAAGGGGGTAAGAATAGAGGCCAGAAGGGATGCCGAGGTTGAGGAGAGAGCTTGTCCTTGGCCGGAGCCGCGTGTCCAGTGCCCTCGTAGGAGGGTTAGCGTTGCACTTTACCTTCTGCAACCTCCTGGTAGCTGCCATTATTAAAAATAATACGGTCACGGAATTCCGGTGACTCGCGGGCCTTTATATTTATCGAAACTTGCGGAGTAAGAGATCAGAGCGCGCGCACGCACACGCAGGCCACACGTATACACGTCGGTCTCTCTCGCGCGACAAGGAGGGGGCAGGGACCCGACGACAGCTACTGCTACGACGGCGCGCCGTCGTGCCGCTCTGGAGGCAGCGGTCGCCGAGGAAAATTTGGAAAGCGAATTTTCTTCGCGCTGCTTGCTGTGATAGATTGGCCTCTGCGCTTGCGGCCGGGGCGGCTGCTGCAGCTGCTGCTCGCCGATGGCTTCGTGCTGCGCTGCTGCTGATTCGTTGGACCGTTGCAACGTCGTGGATTATACGCTACACGTAGACCATCCCCGACGACTAGAGATAAGTAACCAGCGTCATCGGGCAGTTGCAATCGTCACGTATTCTTGGAACTCGGAATTCTGAGCATAAACCCGGCACATTCCTTAGCACTCGCTCAAGGATTCCTTCTTTAGCGTTTGCCTAATATTTTTGGTAATCTAACTTTGCCAATAACACAAACTAATGTTTTTGTTTATCTTACTAAAAATAAGTATTTTTAATTACAGATTTTACGTGTAAGACGATAGAAGTTGCTAAATTTTAAGGACAAGTTGAAAGAGTAAGTAAAATGATGCTGAAATCAATGTACTAAACTCTTTTAAAAAATAAAAGTGTGCATGAATTTTCTTTTATTAATACCAAATTTTACGTTTCAAAATTTGGTGATGAATGCTATTTTAATAAATATTTAAAAGATTTTTTTAAATAGGTTTTGTTTCATTTCAGGTACTACATATAAAGAAGAACTTTCGAAGAACTTCAACTGTTTTTTAGTTCTCTAAAGCAACTGGCAGTCTGATAACTCCACTGCCCGACAATAGATGTCTAGAGTCTACAGGAAACACCAGCGCTTCGAGGGAATACTCTGGAAACGTAGGTAAGCTTCATTTCTGTGGCATTTGTCGTTGTGCCGATTTGGTCGACGATTTTATCATTGTGCTTATACTTTATCACTCTCGACGTAGAAAGTTCTTTACTTGTGAGTAGAAAGTTTAAACAGTTGATCGTAAGAAAAAATAGTCATTAACAACTTTATAATTTTACGTCAGTTTGTTAGAATTTTGAAAGAGGTTAGATTTGATAGATACAGACTTTGGAAGCCATTTTGTTGAATAGTTCTCACACTTGATCACGTCATCACGTCTAACACGTAAAAGGAAGCTGAAAAAAAACTTGAATAAGGTAATTTTTTTTTAAATTAGTTTTATTAAGTCGTACTGCTTGGAATAAGTTTAATGTTTTTTATAACTATTAGTAATTTTCGGGATAAATAAGTGAAGAATGATTTGTTCATCATTCCAACCTTAAAATGGCATCTTTTTACCAGATTTTGAGGTTGATATGATAAATAGTATGCTGGCCTGGGGCCTGAGTCTCGACAAAATTTTGTCACTTTTCCCGTATATAAGCATAGGAGCGTAATCGACAAACCCCGGCTTTGTCTCTCGAGATTCAGGCCCCTGTGGGGTGTGTCGCGAGAGGTTTTCAGGTCTGATTTTACGTATATAAGGCATAGGCGTTCGGACTCCCGACGCAGCCCCATGTTACGGGAGGTGTTTTGCACTTCACTCAACGTTCTTCCGCGCTTCGCTCGGGAGAACAACCTTCGGATGAGGCACGCCACACCTCCCGCACCAGGGCAGTAATATACTATTAATGGATGTGAGGTTGTAACTTGATCGCGGGTGAAATACATTAGTCACTTACGCCCAATGAAAACTCAAAGCCATCTGAATAAGAATAAGATTAGTCACTAATGAAAAGATATAGAACAAATAAGAAATCCAATCTATAAAAAAAACCTTAATAAAAGTTCTAATCCTCTATTTTCTCGAGTAGACAATAAAAATGTGACTGTGTGCATTCACAATTTTTATAATTTATCCTGACTTTAATTGAATTAAAGTATCATGCGTTATATTCTTTTCGATTAAAGTCTTTGAGATCAACGCGATTTGGTGACTTTTCGCCTCCGTGGGCGGATCAAAACATTTTCATTAATTCGATGTGAGACAAAGACTTTATGGATGTGAGATTCATTGATAAGTACTGATGAATATAAGAAATAATAGTCGTATCGATACCTGAGATGAAAAAACTTCGAGGCAGAATGTTATAAAAAACGACTTAGACATGGATATATCAAAACGCAACTCTATACAAACACGTCTTAGATATTTACAAAAGAAAATACTTGTGAAAACACCATTGTGTGTTATATCTGTAAAGACCACTAAGATGTGGACATAAAGGAATGGCGAATCTCGGGTCAACCTTCCATACAAACCTATATTGTTTACATCATCATAGTCGCTATTCTTTGTTTACAAGCAGCGTGACGAGATAATTTATTATTATTTCACTCTCAAAGAATAAGACGTTACTTGCACAAGAGTAAGACACTAAATTGCCGTCTGGTTATCCTATTTACAAGTCTTTTCCCAATAACTATTATACCACTACAGAACTACGTATTTTTAGGTTATACATTACTTAGTACATTTCCGTACTAATGTAATAATATGATTTTCTCGGTTTACTCGGGAGAAAATGGCCATACAAGAGAATCACCTCGCACAAATGTCGATTAAAAGTCATTACGGATGTTGATAATTGTTTTATTTATATAAATTAGTACAATGTTACATATATCTTCAATTTTTTCACAAGTTATTAAGTAATCAAATAATCCATTGAAGGTTACGGCATTAATTTGTTTTATTTGATACCAATTTTTCTTAACTTTATCTTGTTAAAATATCTGAAAAACATGATAATTTAACATAGCTTGAAGCATATTAAATTGTTTGATATTTAGATGAATCAATTTTAGCTCTAAAGTAATGCTGAAGTAATGGCTGTTTCTTCCCTGCGCGTCATGGAAAAAAACATTAAGGTTATGTGTGTTGGTTCTTGAGTAGACTTGGCCTCCATCTTGGCCGAACACGTTGATTCCTGCAGCGCTATTCACATGTTACACGCGAATGAAGTCATGATGAGTATGTATGTGTGTGTCAAAAGCCTTTAGAACGACCGCAGCGACTTCAGTCTGTCGGTGCTCGTCTTTCTGGCAGCACCTCGGCCCTGATCGAGTTTGTGGGGCGATGATAGAAGAGAAGCAGACATAAGAGCAGTTTACATTATTTTTTGATTTTCTCCATCGTACAGAGTGGTCGATAAAAAATTTGCGCGTTGTTAAAGACATATGCAGCTTTAATAACTCAACAGTAAGTTATTCAAAATAGTATTCTTGTTTAAAAAAATCATGTGAAATTGAGAAAAAATCACATTTGCGCGCGGATTATCAAATGTTGGAACACTTGTGCGCGCGCGCTGATAACATTATAAGTGTGTTCCTAGTCTAAAAGTATAACTTATGAGAACCCCGATAGAGAGCATGTCTGACTTCTCTTTACTGTTCCCTTATTCAGTACTTTCAACCAAACTGATCTCTCCGCCATCTTGAACTACGTGCCAAGCTGAGGTGATCGCGATAATACTCCAGGAACTGTCAATTCCTTGGTCTTGTCTTGGGCTTCCCAAGTTTCTTAATTAAGAGGAACTTGCGAATCCATATGATCGATTTTATTTATTTTTTTTTAATTTTTTTAGACACTTATTATTTAATCTTCAAACTAATTTTCTTCATTTTTTTTCAAAGTAAAAATGAAATTACATTTACTTATAGAAAAAAATTATTCTCATTTAGCATTGAAATTAGATTAATACTTTTGAAAATGAAACAAAAAATTATGTAATATTTAAAATTAAATTATAATTATTAAAGATAATATTTAAGTATAGCAATATCGATCTTCATTTATTTTTAATGGATTATTTTCATTATAAGGTGTAAAAAAAGGTCGATTTGTACGTAAAAATCCTCCGCTTTGAAAAGGTTAAGAGTCTGAAAAAAATAAGATAGTAAATAATTTTTAAAAAGCTAGAATTTATTTATTGTAAGATACTTTTGGTCCTTAAAGATCAACAAGAACTTTTCTATCTTTAATTTATTACAATAAGTTTATATTTTGTTGCCAAACTAACAATAAATTATAATTTTCTAATTTTTTAAAACTTCGCGCTTGAATTTCAGATGTTAGGCTTGCCGTTCGGATGAAACAGCTGACTGTGAAGGCAACAAGGGTTCATTGCGGTGTTGCCAAGCATCAACTATCCAGGACTTGACCATCCGGAGAAGGACTCGTACCGACGACGATTCATTTCTCCAGGTCCCATTTCTTTTCGACTCAAAGGTCTTGTGTCCTCTCTCTTTGACAGTTTTGATAAAGCATTAATGAAATCACACATTGAGCATCGAGTATGCGTTAGTGGGGCACAAGCAGAAAATTAAAAATCGAAAGTGTTGCTCAATTATAAAGAGCACTGTCCATATTGAGAAAGCAAAAAAAAAACGGTTACGAGTCATGGTATCCAAAATTTGTGTTAACGTTAAAATTTTAGGTTACCGCGTACCATGTAATGAGTACCGCGTAAGAAAACCTGGGGGCCCCTAGACTCTGCCATAAGAAAATGAGGTATTCAGCTGTTCAAGAAGACAGCTACGGGGTAGGCTTGGGGCAAGAAACACCCCCCAGTGATGTGGATGAAAAAATGATGGCTGCCACTGGGAATGTAGAACCAGGTGGCGGCAGCGCCGTAGAAGAAGGTTCGATGATTTCCAATCTTCCTCTACTTTTTGCCAATGGATATCCTTCATCTTTGGAAAAAATCACACTGGTACATAAAACTTTATTCACAACAAGATATTGTTTTCAATGAGCATTCAACTAAAAAGGGTTTTAAAAATATTTTTTATAATGTAGCCAGAGCTAGAGCGGTTCATAACATTTATGGTTCAATGTTCTCTGGGGCATGATACAGCGGAAGTGATAAATGAACCACAGTGGTGGCCTAAGGAAATTAAATTTTCTATTCCACTTGTGAGACCCAAGAAAATTAATGATGTAAGTACTTTATTCTTTATTCTATTTATTCTTTATTATTAATCACAATCAATTATAAATGATACATATTATTACAAAGTGCATGAGTAAATAGTATTACCTGTTCGCCGATCTGGTAACTTACAAAAACAGAAAATAAATATAAACACAATAACAAGACAAAAAAATAAAGTTTTACCCAATTTTATTTATTTATTTATTTATTTATTAAACCAGATTATTTATACATAGTTTACATATGATTATTAAAATCTACGCAACTACATACATCCCCCAGAGATAAACATAGTTATCTGTACAGGGGACCGATTGTAAACTTACTGACTATAACTTACAACTAAAGATTAAGAGTAAAAGCAGATAGAATTTTTTCATTTTATATAAATAGCTAATATTTATAATTTAATTATTTATTTATTTATTTATTTATAAAACCAGTGAGATAGTGAATTATATGATGTAGTTTTCTGTTTTTTTTAAAAAAGATTGTTTTTAAATCATTATTATTTGTGGGTGTTGATTAAGAATTTTGACTTTTATTTTAAGTATCTAAACAAAATAAAAGTTTTTAACATGTTTCAATCTAATCTTTTCAGAGCTACATGGATAATTTAAAGAAACTTGTTTTCCGGTGTTACACCTATCACAGAAGCGAATATTTACTTCGCTTCTGTTCTTATTTATCACAATATCCTCACGACAAACTGGAATATGTTAATAATTGGGATTCCACAACAAGTCTGTACCTCAAGTCAACGGGAAAATTGCTTGTCACTTTCCGAAATGAAAATATGGTATGTTAATTACATTTACGATTCGTTAAATTCGTGTTTATTTTTCGAAAATTTTATTTAAAAATTAATTTTATCAATATTATACTATCATTGTGTCATGGGAGACAATTGTGATCAAGCTAAGAATATAGTAAAAGCTACTGTATCCTTCCTTTCCATTAGTCAAGCTGGCCCTCTAAAATATACCCATGTTATAATTGTATACTAAAACAATTATTAATTTTCTAAATGTTTCTCAAACGGAATATTTGTATAACTTCTTTGAGCACAGCTGTATTTAAAGTTACATAAATTATTTATAGAACTATGACAAAAAAGTATCAAGTCCAAGGAAAAAACTACTACCAGTAAAAAAAGCAAAAGAATACCCGAACCATACAAAATGTTTACGTCGGCGCTCACAAAGACAAGTACCTTCCCCGGCAATGGTTGAACCGCCTGTCGATGATATTTATCTCTGTGATAACTGCGATGCCGAATTGATTGGCGTACATCGTATGAAGGTATGCTATGTTACTAAACCAGAGAATTTTTTTAAGTTTAAACCAAAATTTTAGTGATATAATGTAAAGTATATCCAAAATTACTTTTTTCTGTAACGTAGGAACATGAAAAGCTCTGTTATTATGTTGAACCAAGACCACCCACCCCAATAGACCTCGAGGATGAACCAGAGCTGACACAAGAACAGTTTATGGATTATTTTCATATGAGTTCTAAAAACCCAAGTACCACAGGCATTGGTAGTTCTGGTAGCAAAACATCAGGATTAGATAACGTCTCCCAGTATCGCAGCTCATCCCGCATCCGCAGCTCGATTAATTTAACCCGGTGCCCTGCAATACCGTTTTCATCACCAGCTGGTTTGGCACTCGCAAAAAAATCGAAAATGATGACGGAGGTCATACAACAGGAACGCCTCGACAGAATAGAAAGACATTTGCACGCTCCGGTGCTGACTGCTGCGGTCAAACCCAAGTGGCTAACGAAAACATCCGAATTTGATAAATGGTCCGTATCATACAAACCCAACACACGCGATAAGACTAACAACCCAGACGAGTACGTTCGTTTGTACAATTTTTCGAACTACTTTAGTCGTGGAAAGCCTGGTAAGTTTTATATCTATCGAAAATTTAGCTGTTTATGATTATTTGTTAAATTAACTTTCATTTAAATATTGTAGCATTGGATTTGCGGTCTACACTGCTATTTGTCGCCTGCAATGCAAAGGAATTACAAGTCGATTTAAAGTGTCTGTCGAACGAAGAACTCGAGGAGTTGAAAAATGACCCGTCCAAGTACAAAACTCCAGAACAAAAAATTCGCTTGAGGTTGCCTTCGGTGGAATTACCTCGCGAGCCTGATCCAGGTCACCAATCCAATCCCATAATAATCGATTTGGAGGAAGAAGAAGAGCCATTGCCACCTCGACCTCCACCACCACTCACTCCTCGATACCCTGGTTCATCAAAAGCAATCGCGGTAGCTACGATTACGCCAATCATGGCTCCCACTAACCGTTTTCCATTGAGAACATCAATTGAGAGCAAATCTAGCAATTTAAAACGCCCAAGATCTACCTCCATATCTCCAAAAAAACAAATTATTGTAGTGGATCTTTGCTCGTCCGATGAAGAAGGGGAGCGTTCGTCTAAACACATAATGAGCACGAGCCCCACTCTCGACGAGAATCGTGACCCCTTGCAAAAAAGCAAAGCAGCAACGACAACGATAACTATGCCAGCAACGACGGTGAACGCAACAGCACTAGATATGGCGGACTTCCATAGCTCACTTATTCCCCAGAGCCGATTCTGCGGCAGCAAGCCCTGTCTTTCCACGACTGACTCAAGTGCAGACTGGCTTGTAAATCTCAGCGTCGATAGTGCGGAACGACGTAGAAACGGTTTTCACAGCCCCGTAGCACCGACTTACAAGAGCACACCCTGAACGATTATCAGGACTGGCTTCGTTAAAGCCTTAAGTTGAAATTAGCTTTTAACAAAATTGTAAGCTCGATTGCTAACGTCTTGGTAATATAGAGTTTACTACATACAGCGGCAACGTAGGTCTACTAATTGACCACCAATCTTCGATAGCGCGAGCGTTATTTATGAGAAGAACAGTTGCTGTTATATCGTTTCCTTTGTTTTTGGGCGAACGGGCAAGCACGCGTGTATATAATGTTAGTTAATTTAATATATTTTTTAAAAAGAACATCATTAAGTATTTCTCGCAGTGCTGGATGTGTTTGTGCGATTGTAAACATGAATTCCATGACGTACAATTACGTTTTTTTTTGTCTTGTATTCCGGGCAAACAGTAAAACGAAGAAATTACATATTTCTCATAAATAGGGTAGCTGCTTTTAAAGTATTGGTCAGTATTTGTAGATTGCCACATTACATGATAATTTACGAAAATCGATATCCTATAAAAAGGAACTCAATATTAATTTTTAGGAACTATAAATTTGAAAGAAATACTCTGTATTTATTTGTAAACAGAGTTACAATCCCGAGAGATATGACTTTATATAGTTGATAATCGTAATAATACTGTACAGTTCATCCAAGCATCCTTCTCTTTTTTTTTCTTTTCTTCCTCTTACCATTTTATAAATTAATTCTTGTCATTCGTTATAAACTTTGTAACATATATATGAGACTGCAGATCAAGTATAAAGTGATGCGTTTTTTTTTAGTTTTAGATCAAAGCCTGTGTTAAACACTTTGTACTGGATTAACATAAATGGAAATTTGGAATGAGCATGAGTTTAAAAATCCTTTTTTTCAAAAATACACAAAGCTTATAGTCTTCTGAAAGCTTTGTTTTTAATTAGTAAATAAAAATAAGTTTAAGATAAACAAAGAAGGAAATGGTGTTGCGAGTGATATCGAAATAAATTTAATGTGCGTATGAGCGAGACAGTATGCATTAAACCGTCAAACGGAGTTGAGACGAGTAGATTTTTCACTCTCCATATTTTTGTATCAATTTTACTTAGTGTCAAAAAGTAACTATTGCGTCTCTTGCTCAAGTTAGTTTTGTCACGAAATAGTTTCTTCTTACTTTTTTATTTTACCGCCCTGTGGTTCATTTATTTAGCTGTTAAATGCAAATTTATGAGTTTGCAATGAGAATCACGGCTTAAGAAAGAATAAATAAAATTTCAGTCTCTTTAACGCAAATGTTATATTTTTTATTATATTCTTATCATATATTTGTATTCTCACTGTAAGTAGATCATTTGTTTTTGTTTAAAAGATCGGTCATTTGTAACTCATGGTTATCAACTTAATTAATCATACAATAAATCATAGTATACAAAAGTTTGAAGAACGAGTATTTCATTTATTTAGTATAAAAAACAAATTGAAATTTGATAAAACGTTTTCGTAACATAAGATCATTTACAAGATTGGCAATTCCTGAGATAAATTATTATGTATTAATTTATTTAGTAGATTATCAAAATTTTTAAAAAACGTCTTAACAAAAACCTAATCACTTGGAAATAATTATTAAAATTGCTAATAAATTAATGATTCACTTTCGAACAAGGCTTACTAAAGTTAATACTCTTCTGGTTTACTTTACTTTTTGAGTAATAGTCAACAAACTTCCTTCCTAGAATTCAGTGATGTCTGCTAAAGTTTACCAACAGAGTTTTTTTACTCCAACGCCGCAAGTGGCAGGAATAATAAGTAAAGTTGAAAGAAGCCGGCCTTGTGTATATATATATATAGTGTTTTCTAGCTTCTGGTTTCGGTTGATTTACTGTGTAATGTGATTGTATTAATAATTAATAAAATAAACAATAAAGTATTGGCTGACTTTAAAAAATGGCCGTAGTAATCGAAACTACGTTAGGCGATTTTACTGTCGATCTTTACACTAACGAAAGACCACAAAGTAAGTTAAATAAATATATTTTCTCATAACCTCACTTCTTGAAAACTATTCTGGTTAATTTTTAAAGCTATTGTTATTTAAACAATTTGTCACTTATTTTGTAATTTAATATTTTTATTTTATTATAGCATGTCGCAACTTTTTGAAGTTGTGTAAAATCAAATATTACAACTGGAATCTATTTTTCACTGTACAAAGCAATTTCATAGCTCAAACAGGAGATCCTACAGCCACTGGCAAAGGTGGAGAAAGTGCCTATGGTATTATTTTAGGAGAAAAGGCTCGCTTTTATGAAGCTGAAAAAATGCCTAAAATAAAACATGATAAAGTTGGTTTAATCTCTATGGTTAATTGTGGAGACAACATGTTAGGATCTCAATTTTTTATTACTTTGGCACCAGATTTACAGTCACTTGATGGTGAACATTGCGTGTTTGGAGAGATAACAGAAGGTCTTGAAATTATTTTTAAATTTAATGAAACTATTTGTGATGTAGATCATAGACCTTACCAAGATATTAGAATATCACATACAGTAATTTTGGAAGATCCTTATGATGATCCTGAAGGTTTAATGATACCCGATAGAAGTCCAGAACCAACCAAAGAAGTTTTGATGGTAAGTTAATATTGTGTCAATAAAGTAAAATAACAAAATTTTTATGTATTTTGTATTTACTTTTGTGTTATATTAAAATTTAATATTTTTAGAGTGATCGTATTGGTGCTGATGAAGAAATTGACGACACTGCTGGAATGACGGAGCAAGAAATCATGGAAATACAAAAAGAAAAAGAAGCTAAAGCTAGAGCAACAATTCTTGAAATTGTTGGGGATATACCAGATGCAGATATGGCTCCACCTGAAAATGTTTTGTTTGTTTGTAAATTAAATCCAGTTACAAATGACGATGATCTTGAAATTATTTTCAGCAGATTTGGAAAAATTGTTAGGTAAATATGTTATGTCAATCGTGTTAAATAATTTTAGTTTATATTTATGGTCTATTAAAAAGAAATTATATTTGTTTTTAGCTGTGAAGTTATTAGAGACAAGCAGACTGGAGATTCATTGCAGTACGCATTTATCGAGTTTTCAGATAGAAAAAGCTGCGAGGATGCTTACTTTAAAATGGATAACGTCTTAATTGATGATCGTCGAATTCACGTTGATTTCTCACAATCCGTGGCGAAGATGCGATGGCGTGGTAAAGGGAAGGGTATAATTTATTATAACGACGACGACAAAAATTCAAAAGACAAAACAAACAGTAATAAGAGAAACAAAAATGAAAGGTATAGTAGATCACAAAGTCCAAGGAGAGATGGTGCAAATAGGAGTAGGTATGAATCAAGGAAAGATGATAGAAAGAGAGATTCATATAGAAATGGCGATGAAAGGAGACGAAACGACAATGATGAAAAAATCAGTCGAAAAAGACAGGAGAGAAGTCGCAGTAGAGAAAAAAATAGAAACAGAAAAGAAAGAAGTAGAAGTAGGGAAATGCCGAAGGAAAAAGATAAAAAAGAAAGAAGTCGTGAAACAAGAGGTAAAAGCCCGGAAAGAAGTAGAGAAAGGAGGGATAGAAGTCCCGACAAAAGTAGAAATAGAAGAGATCGTAGTAGGGAAAGGAGCAAGGAGAGGAAAGAAAGAAAAGATAAAAAAGATAAGAAAAAACATCGCGATCGTTCGTCGTCGGATGAGCGTAATGAAAGATACTCAGAATCGAAAAAGCGTCGGAAATCACGGGAGAGATCGGAAGAAAAAAGTGGACACAAACGTAAACACAAGCATAAAAGTCGGTGATACTCGTAATTGTAAATAATTTAGATTATAAATTACTGTAATTTTTCAATACTGTAAATCTAACGAAATGTTGGAACATTTTTATTAATTCTTTTTAATGCTTTTTCTTTTCCAAAAAGTGTAAATTAGTTTTGTAATTTCCAAACTATAATTGCAAACAATTGCAAATGAAAAAAATGAAAACAGTACGTTCTCACGCGAAAATGTGGACGTTGTAAACTGTACAAGTGTGATGATAAATTTATTTACAATAAATAGAGTACAAAATAAAAAATGTTTTACAATCTTATACAGCTTATTTCATTTATATAAGTCGTTGAATTTAATAAAAATTAAATTACTCTGGAATATTCTATATACTTAACTATTAACAGCTTTTTTTTTGTTCTCTATACAAAACTATCGCTAACTTTGATCTTTGTTTTCAAAGCAGGGAAAAATATATATATGAATCAACGATTGATGATAATACGCGAAACGGAAAGTGGAAGTTGATCGACAAAAGACAAATTTCGAGCCCGAAAGAAAACTTCTTTGAAGCTTCGTAAGGGAAAAAGGCGATAAAGTGCATGCGAAGAATATAATTGTTTATTTATCCTTTCGTCCTTACAATTAAAAGCAGCAATGGTAAATGTTTTTATCTTGTTGTTTCTTTTTTTATCTCTTTTAAGTCATCTCGTTATCGCTTTTTCTTCGTAATCGTTATTTTTTTTTTAGTCCGAGAATATAAGCACCATCTGTTTTTTATTTTTTTAAAAAAAAATCTATTATGCCTTCGAGTAAAGTAATCGTGTTACATATCAGTCGACCTCTCTATATCTGCGATAGGAGGATGCGAGCTTACGAGAGCACACACACACGAGTATACACGAAAGTACATAAATAAATTCCTCAGCCCTCAAGTCGCCTCGTGAGGGGGCGGGGAGTGGCTCAAAAGTTTAAGTAATTTTACTTTTACTCTTACTTTTGTCTTACGTCTTATTGTTAAAGTCTGTTTATACTTTGACATCTCGTACTCTCGGTCTTTCGTTCTCTTTCTATTTCAGCTGACAGACGAATTTTTCAAAAGTTTTTCTTAAAATCCAAAATACGTGTATTATATAAATATGCATTGCGAGAGATAAAACTTATTTTTTTGTATCTTTTTTTTCTCAGATTTTTCGAATCAGCCTTTCATAAAAACGAATTTTTACGAAACTCACATAATTTTGATCTTGATTTCTCTTCATTGCATGCATCTCGTTTGAATTGAATCCTTAAACAACAAATACAGTTAATGCAGTTGACCCTTAAGTATTTCAATGTAATTCAAGAGTATAACTTCAATGGAATTTGTAAAAATTGAATGTCGCGAGAGAGAGAAAGAGCCAAGATCAATTACGTTAGTGTGTCGATCTGCGATGTCCTCGTTAAAGACACAATCGAGGAGCTTGGATGCCGCGCTGGACAAAAAAAAAAGTATCAGTTCTTCGCCTTTCCGCGAATTTTAAATGATCGCAGTATATCTTATACACACTTTGCGCCGGATTATACAATCACGTTTAGAAAGTCTTGGAGATAAATATACTTATACGCTTACAGTACACACGTATCATTTTTTTTTTGTTTTTTTTCTCTTTTTATTTTTAAGCAGCAAAACAATCAATTTCACCAAATTTTATTTTTCACGCGTTTTGAAGCGAATTCTCGTTTATTTATTTTGTTTTTCAATTTCATTCAACATTTTGACGATCGTGTTTAAATTTCAGATGGTTGTCAATAACAAATAGGATATGCAGACTTTGACACTCGCTTTTTTTTCGACGGACGTTTAATTCTTTAGATTTTTGTTTTATATACGTGGAACATTGATGCTTAAGTTTTTCGTTTATTTATTAATATTGTGTATCGATTATTACGGGAATGATTACGAGTTTGTAGTACAGTCGATAATTATCTATACCATTCAAACGGTGGATTTTAAGGATCACGCATTTGTAATCCTTATTAATTGATATATACTCATTGTTGAAAAGGATTAGGATAAAATTTCGTGCAAAAACTTTAAAATTTTCCAAATTAAACGGATTCCAATGTACCAAACGCAATTATCGTATGTACTTTATCGACCATTGAAAAACACTGAATAATTCTTACTCCACGAAATAATTATGCCAGCTCACACGCAAATGCTCTACAATTAAATATAATCGCGTAGTCGTCTGTTTACATATAATAACAGACTGATTAAGTTCAGTCTCCAATAAAGTGTAACGATGGGGACCAGGAGTGGCAAGGTCTCGGTATGGAGCATAGATTCAAGCTACGCTGCCTCTTTCCTGAGTCCTAAGTCTAAACGCGCTTGAGAGAGTGTCGAAAATTGGATTTTAGAAAAAAACGAAAATTGCACTTTTTACCCGATCATTTTTTGTACAATAACAGAAAAAAAGAACCAAACGTAAAAAAAACGAGTCCTTGAGTTTCCATATACGGATATTGATTTTTTCAAGCTTAAAACATCGTCGCTCTGCGCTTACAACAAAATCCCACGATAAACGCGATAATTCCCGGTTCGTTTGCTGGAGATATGTAAATCGCGAATTAAACGTTCTTCGTCTTCTTTCTTTTTTTTTTTATTTTTAATCGATAGAGAGACATATAGATTGACTTGCACATAGTTCGACTTGTAATTTGACTCGAAGGAACTAAGAGTCTACGTATATCGGTCTTGTTTCTCCTTTGTTTGTTTGTTTTTTTTTAGGTTCTTGACAACTATATGTTTTATCTTACTTAATTAATCTGACGTAGGAGACGAGTGTGGGACTGGGAAGTCGGGGGGGGAGAGGATTAATATGGGTTGTCCGTTAAACAATTAAAAAAAAGGGGTCGGGGGGTTAAAAGCTCAGCTCTCGATTATATACGTGTATATATAGATATGTGGGTCCGCTTTGTGCTTTGGATTTGTCGCGTATTACGATTCTCGCTTCGCGCACGTCGTGTTTCATCGGAGGATTGGGGGATGGAAAGGTAAAAGAGAGCGACGAATGAAAGTCGCTCCTCGCGATGCCGCTAGACACATCTCAGCTCCAGCGGCCGTACATTCGTCGTAGCCCATATGCAAAGGGGAGAGGAATGGAGCTTTCGACGATCGATAACGACTCGGCGCGTGTTGGATCCGAAAAGGTTTGTTAAAATTTTGTCATCTGCTGCTGCTGCTGCTGCCCTTGGTTAATCAGCCTGTCGACCCGATGCATATATTTTTGTTTGCCTCCTTCTTTTCTTCTCTTTCTCTCTCTTTCAATGCTTGCATACGTTTGGTCGAGTGTTTAGTAGAGGAGACGGTGCTGGTAGCCCGGGTAAGCTCGGGTGTTGACGAGAAGGCCGCTTCGAGCGCCGTAGGAGTCGTAGTTCTGTTGGCAGAGAGACGGCATCGTAAAACAAATGACGACGCATCAAAGCTCTCGAGTCCGACCAAACTCGGCGTTTATCTACTTGACGCGCTTTACCCCATGTATATAGAATTCTCCCTCGCAGCTTTCGCGATAAGCAAAAGCGGCGTACAAAAAGTTAATCTACAAAAGCAGAGAAAAAAAAAATGCCGACCTGCGATCGCTTCCTGGACACCATGAACCTCTTCTCGGGCGGATAATAGGAGCCGTGAACGGCGTAGGGCACGGCGTACTGGGGCGTGCCGTATTGCACGCCGCTGTCGTACTGCTGCCCGGCGCCGCTCGCTCCGGCGTACTGCTGGCCGAGATATTGGTCGTAATAGCCGTACGGCCTGCTCGCGTGGCCCAAAGCAGCGAGCTCCGAATTTAGCAGGGGCTCCGAGGCGATATAGCGATGCTGCTGGCCGGGATAGCCCGCGAGCGAGTTGTCGAGCCATGAGCCGGCTATAGGATGGACGAGCGATCGTTCGGTTAGGCTTACTTGGAATGAGGCTTGATTGTGGTAAAAGGGGAGGGCTATAGGCTTACCACTTGGGTCCTCGTCGTCAAGGCCAATCATGTTGGAGTCGTCGTCGACGGCTTCGTACTCATCGTTACCGTAGTTCCTCCAGTTTCTGCGAATGGAAAAAAAAACAACGATTGTTCATCAAATATCGCGTGTGTTGCGCCAAGTGTGAATGAATGAGTTGGGGATTTGGGAAAGGCCGAGGTGGGAATGTCGCGGAGAAGGAGATAAATCTCACCCTCGGTTGCGGCGCTCGTTGTCGTAAAGCGAAAGCAGAGCGTACAGCTTGTCCGGGTCGACGTCCGACTCGCGCTTGTAGCGGGGCTCCTGGTAGTAAGACGCCACGCTGAAAACGAGAACGGGCAAAAGCGAATCGATGAATATTTTATGCTGACTTTGATATATCTATGTACATGTATGTACATAAAAATAGCCCTCGTTTCTGCGCTTGACGTATGTAGGGGGATCGAACGGGATAGTCGGCGAGCTTTTATACTCCCTGTCAAGCTTCAAGGGGTTTCTTCTTTTTCGGAGATAATGGGGGGGGGGAGGGAAGAGATGGACGAGCGAGGATCGTTTGTATGCCGTTCGAGAAGACGTGTCGCGAATCAATGTTTCAGTATAGCAATAAAAAAAGAACCTGGGTGTTTTTTTTTATTTGTATACATCGAGCTTTCGTTCGGCATTTGTTAGATTTGCTGGTTGTGCTTTATTAATTTATTCCATAAATCTTCCTGTTTGCCTCGTTGCAATTCTCCTCAAAATGCAAGGCCATTACAAATGCACACCATATCCAGCGCATTATACATTTTCCCTCATTTCCTTCGCATCTCGACTAACACGAGCATTTCGCATGAAACGTTATTTGTTTCAACGTCGACCCCCCCCCCCTCCAAATTCCGCGCAGTTCATTTTTCTCTCAATGCATTAATCTCGCCGCAGCAACAAAAAATTCATCTCTTCCCGTCCGCCCACGCGTGTGCTCTATCGCATTTCCATTTCGCGAGGGGAAAAACCGAAAAAAGGAAGAACAAAACCCCTCGGCGCGCGACAAAAATTGCAGACTCAGGCGAACGTCCGGTCGAGTGTCACTCGTACTACTCCCTCCTCTTTCCGGCTCTTTTCTCCCACGTCGCAGGCTCCTTGTTCTCCCCTCTTTGCAGCTCTCCCTCATATACCTTTGTGCCTCGGGCCTTTATAGGCTCTCTCGCTGTTGCGAACAACGCTTTATGCAGCCTGCAAGCTCGGTACACTCACGGCTCTCCCCTCGTTGCGATCATTAGCGATCTTTGAGCTGCAAGCTCTTGCGGTGTCGAAGAGAAAAAAGTGGAAAACGAGTTGGAGCTAGTGTACAGGAGCGCGTTTTTCCCCCCCTCGTTTCAATTTTATAGGCGCCCGCATAACAACAGCCCGTCCTTTACGATTTATTAAGCTCGTTCGTCAAAAGCACCGAGGCTGTATACTCCCGAGATCCGACAGGTTATATACGTGTAGAGGCTGCAAGGACTCGTCGATTCTACAATCGATACGTCGATCAAACTGGCAGTCAATTTTACTTTGCCGATATATAAGAGCTATCAAACGCAGCGCGCCTCTTCGTCAAAGCGAGAGAGCCAATCGAGCTGCAGGTGTGTGTATATATATATATATATATATATATACATCAAAGGCAGTCTCCCGCTGTTTCTCGCGCAGCCCCATAAAGCTCCGCTTATTCTAAAACTTGGCGTCACACGCTGGATTATTCCCATCGAACTTCCATAGCAAAGTATAACGAACATTTGGAGTATACGAAAGACAATCGTGAAAACGTGCTCCATCCGCTCCATGAGAGCTTCTCGCGAAGCTGGATTCTCGTGCGTTGGGTTATGTGTACGAGGATCGATACGCCGCCAGGACCTCTCTCCAGGGGCTGCTGCTAGTCGTCAGCTGGCATATATAGCGGCGCAGGAGAAAAAGAGGGAGGAGGGCGGGGGGAGAAGCAGTGCTCTCCTGGTGTATACATATATTGCTCTCTATACCCCCGCTCCTCCTCCTCCTTTTCCTCCTAGCGTGACCCACTTTCCGCACGCGCTTCCATTCAGCTTTTCGCCCGGCAGTGTGTCCTGGAGCCGCCGCCCCACTGCTATATCCCTCCCTATAGCCCACCCCGCCCCCCCCTTTGTACCCCCCCCCCCCCCCCCCCCCCCCCCCCCCCCCCCCCCCCCCCCCCCCCCCCCCCCCCCCCCCCCCCCCCGTCCCCCCCGCCGAGCCCCACGCCCCCCACCCCGCCCCCCTCCCCCCCCCCCCC
>JAPYYQ010001374.1:0-51923 GCA_030522585.1 Anagyrus pseudococci
TTAATATATTTCGAGTCTGTCCCCCAAAACCTATACAGTATAGTAAATTTTCTAAAATTTTGTTGTAAAATTTACTTATACTTATTTATACGTGTAGCCTCGACTAAATTTATGTATATTCGCGGCTTAATTAGCGACATCATTCGATGGGATTTTCAATTAAAAGTTGGACAGTGTGTCGTTAACGGGATATTTGATTGGCCGAATTAATTGGATTTGTAAACTTCGAACGAGGGAATGTAACGGACTAATAAGGAAATTCTCGGATAGTTGTCGTGCATAAATATAAACGCAATATCCCGGGCTGTCTTCGGAATCCAATATTGGAAATTGCACGACCCCATATGAATTTAAGCATGAATTTTAACGACTTTGCTAAGGGGGCCTTTGCAAATCTACTGCAGATTCGAAATTCAATAAAATTATTTCTTTTGAAATTCATTGAATAATTATATAAAATATTATTAACGATGTTCAAAGGAAAGCAGCAATAATTTCACTTGAATCAAAATTAAAATTTAATGATGATAATTTTTTTTTTCATTTTTCGCAATTTATTTACATGAGCTCTAGACATTTAGCAAGGGCTAAATTTAAACAACTTTTGACGTTTTTGAGCTTTTCGACGAAAGCTCAGGAAAAACTTTGCGGGCAAATTTATCGAAAAAAATGTCGAGTCGAGCTTTACAAAATATTCTCAACAACGTCGTTGAAAAGTTTCTGCTCCAAAAAACTATTGAAGTTTCGACTAAACTGCATTTCGGTATTTCACTAAAGCGAAAGTCCAAAACGTTAGAAGCACGAGGCTTCAAAGCAAAATGAAAAAACTTTGGAAAAAACGGCGTTTCCTTCCTAAAACCATATCCGAGTAACGAAAAAAAAAAAAGAGGAAAAAAAAACCCGTGCACACGCGGAAGCATCCGGAGAAATGGAGGAAGAAGCTTAAGCGGAGAGCAGAGTGTGCGTGCGTTTGAAATCGGATTGCGGCTTACCTGATTAGCGTTGGCGGCGGGCCGAACGAGTCGCCTGGTGGTGGTGCAGGGCGTCCTGCCGCCCCTGGCCGTGAATCCCGGATGTAGGGGGAGGCCAGTGAGGGGATCGAGCGGCTCGAGCTCGAGATGACGCAGGTAGGTGAGATCGTCGCCGCCGGCCAAGCTGCCCTCGTTGTTATCTATCGAGTCGCCGCCGTCCTTGGAGAGGGGCGGCGAGACGACCGAGCTTCGGCCGCCTACGCCGCCGAGCGAGTCCTGATGCTGCATACTGTACGCGGGCGCCGAGCTTGTGTTCCGTCCCGAGCCCGCTTCCAGAGGATGCCATGTCGCTTCCTGATGTTCACACACGCCCACGACAGAGTTTTTTTTTCTTATTATTTAGACATTGACGCACTTTATTAAGGTAAGAGGTTTATCGGAGCTTAGTAATTTGAATTTACGCTTTGCTTACACGTTACTTTGCTTATTTTATTGAAAACCGTTGAAAAATTGAAAAAAAAAAAATAGAAGAAACAAGTTTAAAGATCTGGACGACTTTACTTTGCATTTGGTTCTGGTCCATCGGTTAACGAGCCTGGGCAGAAGAAGCGCGAGTGAATCGAAAGTAGTAGTGACGCGTGGTGGATACATCTAAAAGCGGCGGCAGTCTAATCCGCGTTGAGTACAAACGCCTATCAATCCCTCGATCAGCCGCAACCCCGTCGGTCCGAGCACTTTTCCAAATCGACGGCGCAGCGAGCCATGCGCTCGGCACTTTCACAGCGCGAATCCGATCGCGAGGTCGCGGCGGTGAGGTTGACCGGTCAGAATATCATGAAGATCTTCAAGAGAACGCCGGCTACGAGGAAGGCCATGCAGTAGATCGCGACGACGATCATGCTCCCGCAGAGAGAGAGAGAGAGGATGCCCCGCGAGCGGCTGGTACGGAGGTCGGGCGGAGAGTGGCGGAGCCGCAGAGTCACGCAGCGTGTAGGCCGGCCCGATCATTTCCGCGCGCAGCACAAAGCCGCTTAGCCTTGACCCTGGCCCTACGGCAGCAGCAGCAGCAGAGAGACCGCCGGGAAGTCTTACGACGTTGCCTCGTGCGTGCGCGTCCGAGCGCGAGAAACGCCGGACACACGGCCGCCGACTGTACCACCCCCTTTCCACCTTCCGCTTCCGCAAACACACACGCGATTGCCCTTTCTCGATTTACACACACCTCTTCGTTTCCGCAACGTGATACCTCTCTCTCTCTTTCTCTCTCTTACGTTTTTTATTCGCTCGGATTTAACGACTGTAGCAAGTGTGTGTATCTGTGCATGCACGCGCGCGTGTCTGCTGCGGGCTGATAAAGTTTGCGCGCGTGCAGATTTCGTCGCACTGACCTGTGCTAAGGGCGATTGTAATGTTGCGCAAGCACGTTACTCAACCGACTTCTTGGCAGTCTCTCCTTTCTTTCCTCTTTCATTTTTATTATCGAGTCATCTCCAGGCCACTTCTCGGCCTTTTGTATAATCCAGCGCGTTTTCTGCGGCGATTTTAAGAAATTACACCTTGCCGTTTATAATTCAAGCTTGTTCGCGCGTGTGTTTAGAATCGCGTTGATCTTTTGTTTTGTTTTTTTTTTTTCGTTTGCGAGTAGCTCGGCACACGAATAAACAATTATTTTCCCCCCAAGTGTAAAACCAACCCCCTGGGATGAAAACATATTCGAGCTCGTAATTGAGAATGACGCAAGCCGCAGAGAAACGCATAACTCACGCGAGAATCGGTAAGGCTCGACACGAGATGTCCCGGGCTATAGAGACTGTAATTCAATTTATAAGCAAAGTAACGTTGAAAGCCAGAAAATCCGTTGGGGGAGGAGAAGGCCGTCGAGAGCGCAATGATTACATCCGCGCATAATCTTTCTCGATTCCCGCGGCTCCCCCTTCCTCCCCCCCCCTCCAGGTATTTGCATGGCAAATGACGCGATAGGAGAGTGGGTGGCTGGTGTAGCTGCAGCTGGAGACCGAAGTGATAACTCACCTTGTCCTGGGAGAGGGGCAGCGGCAGCGTCATGCAGCCCAGCAGCTCGCTGCGCCTGTGAACAAACGCACACGTTCGCAAATGTTAATGAAATGCCAACTGGTATTCGTATAGAGAGCGCCCACGTGCGACTCGCGCGTCACGACCCGGCTATATAGGCGAACGGGCTGGCTTTGGAGATATTGGAATTCGGCTATGTGGGCAAGGGCGTGGACCGGCGTTTTCGGAATGATACGTCCGACGGAGCAGGAGTTAATCAGGACGGATTGTTATTCCGATGTGAACGGTGACCTAGTGTGGATGTAGAGGAACTGGATGAAATGTGTTTTTAAGGATGTTTTTGTTGTCGCGCGGGGAATAGAAGAGAGCGTAGGTGCGGTTTCGCGTCGGCTCTTGCAAGGATTAGACTCCGGGTCCTAAGTAAATAATCGCTGTTATGTTATTATCGTGTTTATGCAAACACGCGCATAATGCCACAGTTGTTTACAGAACGAGTAAAGGCTGAAACGTGACGTTTTGGGCTTGGACCGAGTTTACAGTCTTTCCCTTTTTACACGACAAGAGGGATATATTTGCATAAAGAGAATATTATACAAAAAAGTGGCTACGATAACGCTGTAGTGCCTGTGCAGATTTAAGAATAAACGCGGCAAAAGAGCACGAAAAAGGACGGAACCAAAAAAAAAAGAAGGAGAGCAGATAACTAAGGCTAACTATGGAATAAGGCCGCGCGCTGAATTATTCACGAGTATCCTCGTCGTTGTCTAATATTTAAATTTTTTCCCCGCCTCTAATATTCACAGACCGTAAAACATTCGAAACGCCAGAGAGCCGCTCTAATCCATCCACTAAAATTCTTCACAAAACTCGATAAACTCCTCCCCCCCCCCTTTACCCTATAGCGCATTTCACCATTCCCGTCTGTTCCTCCCCCTCTGTCAAATCGCATAACCGTACGGAATATCCGTGGAAACTCGGCGAACCGTCTGGAAAAGCGTATCAAGATGCCCGAGCGCAGGAAAAATGAAGCCGGCTTACTTCCGCTGTACACGGCACACTTGGTATATGTATACATACGCACAAGTATATATAGGAGGGCTCGAGGTTTGCGTCTACAAAGAGGGAGAGTCCAGTAGCACGTGGCGAGTAGCGAGTGCGCAGGCCCCGCGGGAATCGATCCCCCACCTCGGCAGCCGGGGGAACCTCCGCCCGCGGATTTCCCGTGAAAACGCCAAGCTACGCCGAGAGGGAGAGTCCTATGTACGCATTACGCGATTGCGGCGCCCGGCTTTTCCCCGCTTATATGGATCGGCTCCTCCGAGGCTGGGCTCCTTATACCGATAAGCCTCGACCGATAACGGGCATAAAACCTCCCCCCCCCCCGAACATACTTTTTATTTCTCGTCACAAATTGCCCGTGCTTAGCGCTGGCTATCGATCGAACGCGCGACACGAGCACACGCTTTACGCTTTACGCAATGTGTGTGGAAAAGTGGAACGTCGTTGTCGCCCGGCGACGCGCAGGCTTCAAGGCGGAACGTCGCGCACGAGCAACGTTTAATGCCCTTCGGTTTTCTCGTTTTTTTCTTCTTCTTTTTCATAGGATGCCGTTTTGTGGCAACTCGCGAGATGCTCGGCGCGTCGTTATGATAAACATTTCATTCCAAGGATACAGTCGTCTCTCATTTTATAGACTCGCGCGAGCGTTTTACGTCTCAATAAAAGGCCAACTCGTAAAAAGCTTAAAGTGGCCGCATAAGCTTTCTTCGCCAAATTTTATGAGCCAATGGAAATTTAATAATAATCAATGCTCATTTGCCCCCCGACGAGAGCGTAACTTTCTCGCGTTTTCATTCGCCACTCGTCTCTCGATCTTCGCGGCCTGTCAAATTTAATCAAGCACCCAATGCATAAGCTACCCTACGAGGATTTTCAATTTATGATCTACTGCGAAAATTGCGCGCTGCCAATAGCCCACCCGGCTGCTAATGAAATTCAAATGGGTATATGCATCGAGCCTTTACCGTCCCCTACCTCGCTAAATTGCAGTATCAATTTTGAGTTCACATTTACATTAAGCATCGTTACTTTGGAGAAAAAAAAATAGATCGATTTAACGAAATAAAAAAGAAAAAGGTCGAACGCATTTTAAAGCGCGCGAAACAATCTCAACCTTTTGCCACTATAAAACGAAAAAGAAAAAAGAAAAAAAAACAAGCAGTCGGTTACATGTGCGGGGCGAATCAAACAAAAGCGATAAAACAGTTCGTTAATACAAGCGTATATGGGGTGAGGAAACAAGCAAGTAAATCACGTACACTCGCCTCTGGCGGCGGCGCTCCAGCCTCCGCGCCAACATGAGCGCTAGCGATCACGTCGGTTATCTGCGCCACTCTCTCGCTCCCTCTTTCTCCCTCGAGTGCTCTGATATGTTTATAGAGGAGAGAGAGCTTGCACAAGCTCCGCACGCACGGGGGCGCTAGACAGAGACAAGCGAGCTACGCGGCGGCAGCGCGACTGACCGGCGCTTCCGGAGCGCAAAAGCTCCGAGAGAGAGAGAAAGCGCGCGCGGTGGCCACGTCGATGGCGATAATTGCTCGCGCGCATCCTTGGCCGAGTAGTAGAACGCGCGAACGATCGATCCCGAACTCGATCCCTCCGCTAGAGCGTGGCCGGCTTCGAGGCGCCTAAGGCTCGCCGGTCGTCCCGAATTCACGGTGCAATGTTGGTAAGAGCAGAGCCAAAAGCCCCCCTCTTCTTCCTCTACCGCTTTTTTTTCCTTTACTTTATGCTGGGCTTTCCTTTTTTTTCTCGGGAAAAGACCTAAGGCCGGCGTCTTTTTATTGCCGAGTTTTCGTGAATGGCCTGTAAATGCGCGAGACTGGCGTTTCAGCGATTTTCTGTGTCAAGCAGAACGTTTGTTTTTTTTAGCGGGGAGCGAGCCGGATGATTATTTGGGCTTTGATATTCAGATGATATTGAGATTCCAGGGTACTACGGACGGAGGAAAAGGATGTTGAATATAGAGCTGAGCTTTTTAGATAAGCGCGTTAAATAAATTGAGCGAGGCTGCTTTTCAATTTGGCTTCTTGTTTACCGCTGGCGTTGTATATGGTAATCGGGCAAAAAACTCGTGACCCAAATTTTTTTTGTCTACCCTTGTATCGAGTGTGAAAAAAAAGGAGATTGACAAATTTTTTCGGGAAAAAGTAATCCCGATAAGCTTTCGCATAAATCTGCACGTCCTACATATCAATTTTTATGGGATTTAACATTGTTTTACTTGTAGTTCATATCGCTTTGAATGAAATTAATTACGCAAATTTAATAGATAGTAAGCTTTATGACGAGCACTTTAAAAGTACTCAAGTAAGCGAACTTGTTCGCGAAAAAAGTTCTTCGATAATTAGCATAATTTTAGTGCGCGACGTTTAATTTGCAAGCTAAAGTAATTTCTTTATTTAAAACAAACAATAATTTTTCGTTATTATTCCTATAGTGTATTTACTAGAAAGTAATATGAACATAGTAATTTGGTAAACGCAGTCATCAACGTAATTGAAAAAAACCACATAATTAAGTCCTTTGACAATACGTTCGTAATGATTTTCCTAAAATGTGAAGTTGGCAGGTCCCAAACCGAATGACGCAATTTTCAAGTGCTCATTTGTCAGCCTAATTCGAGCTTAAAACTTTAAAATTTCATCGCTCGCTCACGTTTCAGAAATAATACTCCGGCCATCTAATTGCATAAAAAACAATTTTCCACTCTGAAAACTTGCCAACCGACCGCGACCGTGAGCATCCAACATTTTCGAGTGCTCATTAAAACCCATACCGGGTAAAATTTACAAAAAATGAACGAACATAAATGATTCGCTTATAAAAGTAAAAAAAAAAGAGCGATAAAAATGTTTATAAAAAAAAAAAATGTAAAACTTCTTACCTTGCCCTGCGATCCCGATGCCAAACGGCGATGTCAAGTGAAACCTGCCTGGCGGTGCAATTGTTGTTGCAGGCTGGCGGACAGGGGAGCACAAGCGTCTCGTGAAAGACGGGATTCGGGGTGGCACGATGTACGGCGGTCCGCTTGACGCAGCCCTCGCCGCTCGCCGGGTCCTTGAGGCTCGCCTTGACGTAGGCGTGGATCGGGCCCTCGTAGGCGCGCCGCAGCTCCCGGCACCTTATTACTGCGAGCGCGTATCACCGGCAACACACAAAACACAAACGCCCCGCCGTAACGTTAGCTTTACTCTGTGTATAACTTGCCCCTCTTTTTACTCCTCATCCTCCATCGTCTCTCTCGCTCTGGCCTGCTAGCCGCATTACGCTCGATTTCCTCCCGGATCCGCTCCATAGTATTACGCGCGTCGGCTTGGCAAATTAGGGCTCGGCTTGCGTTATCGTGTTTCTTTTTTACTCCCGTATTTTTAGCCGCGCAAAGCTCAGGGGAGGGAAAGAGTAGCGGCGCGAGAAAAGCTTTCGTTCGATGAAATTTTGGTCGATCCGAACTTTCGACGTGACGCGGTCTGATGTAAAAGTTTGCCGAGGCAAGTTTTCGTACGTGCCGCCTGTCACCCGTAGTCCTGTCAATTTTCGGGAAACTTCGCGTGCGTGCGTTTTATTATTGAACCACACCATCGAACTTGCTCGAAAAATAAGATTTCGATATATTAATCACATCGCTGAAATAAGAAGAGAAAGAAGAAAGGATATCGCGACGTCAATTCAAATCAGCGTCTCTACGTTCGATAACGGTTTAACGTCCCCTCGAGCCAATGTAATATTCAGCTGCGCATTATAAAATTCCAATGATATCGCACACGCGATGAGCTTTCTCGAGCGTTATATTTTTCTAATACCCTCCCTATCACGCTAATATGTGAATGAACCTCGTGTATACCTTTACGTAAACATCAATTAGCCGAGCAGCGTGATGCAAAAAAAAAAACGGTCAACCGTCAATGAATTTGTGTCAAGGGGTCAGAATAGAGATGGGGAGGGTTATGTGTTGGCTGTGGAGAGAGTCGAAAATCGATGGAATCTACTTTACATAACGTCGATTTCCAGGACACGAGAGAGAGAGAGAGAGAGAGAGAGAGAGAGAGAGAGAGAGCTTTCCTCCTCTGTTTCTCGGCTGGGATTCGCAGGTCGCGCTTTGAATTACGTAAAGTATATAATACGATCGCCCGATCCGCAGGGTATAGGCGCGGTGAAAAAGAGGGGGAGGGGCGGTTGGGTGTGTTAAATCGCGGCAGGCATTCGTCGACGACAGGTCGCGTTACGTAACGCACGCAGTCGTCCGTGGAGGCGCGCATGGCTTTACCGGCGACTGCCACCGGCGGCGAGAGAAAGAGAGAGAGAGAGAGAGAGAGACGAGGGAGGGCAGGATGAATGAGCACGCCGCCTGAGCCAACGCGGACGCGCACCACTCGGCCGCGTCCGACCGATGCGCCGGTTTCTCTACTGTCTCCCCCTCCCTCCTCTATCCCGGCGCTTGCAAAATTGATAGCTCCCAGGGAAGCGAGTGCGTGCGAAGCTGGTGGTGGCTTTTTATACAAATTGCGCTTTTCTCCGCTGTGGTGCGTTGGATGAATTATTCCGCGGAGGTCGCTTGTCGGGGAAACTTGGGTTAAGACACGGGGGAGGGGAAGAGAGTAAGGTCCTCGTCAGAGAGGCCAAGAGATCGTTAGGGAATATTAATGAGCAGTCGTTACGGAGAGTGGATGGTGGAAGGGCTTCGTTCGGCCGAAGAGGAGGAGGGAGTCTTCAAGCCCGGCCCCGGTGCGTCTGCCGCGAGGCTGGCTCGTACTACTGATGAAGCTCCGGAGATAAGCGCGCGCGGCGTTTATAGTGCGCGCCTCGAGAGTCTACTCGCTTCGCGCTTTATTGCGATATTAACGAAGAAGCGTCGGAGAGAGAGAGAGTGCTTTGCAAACAATTGTTGCACCGAGTTTTATTGCCTGCGGCATTTGGTTTTGCCTTTTTTTTTGGAAGTGAAAAGTAGTTTTAAACGACTTTTAAAAAAAAAAATAAAATATCCGAGAGCAATGCGGTTAATAAGAATTTAGAGAGAGAGAGAGAGAGAGAGAGAGAGAGAGCAAAGAAAAAAAAAGAAAAAGTCGACGAGTAAACGGGACGTTTAATCTACTTTATATATATATATAAACGTTTATTCCGCTAAAGAAGATGCATTTGCAAGAGGATTACACTTTCAACGGGTGCGCCGTGTCGTTCCATCTTTCTCTTGAAGCCGCTCCTACTTTGGCCTGCAGCACTCACTAAAACATCCTCATTATGCGCACTGTTAACGACCGTATAGCTTTGCACTGCACTCGCGGAATATGTACTACTTTCAGCAAATGCCAAAAGAGCAAACGAAGAGGGAAAAAAAAACGAATAAGAAATAGAAGAACCGAAATAGAAAGGAAGAGGCGAAAAGCGAGCAAACTTACAATCGGTCTCTCGTGTGCGACGAGACAAAAGTACAGCCAAAGACAATCCGGGGCTACATGTTTGCAGGCGGTTGCCTTTTCTGCCGAGGCGCGACTAGAGATAAAGGAACGAAAAAAAGAAAGAAAAAAGGCGACGCCGCGAGGATCGTTAAGGCTAAAGAACGAAAGAAAGCGGCATATAGCGGAGTTGCAGCAGCGGTGCTGAAAGTGGCGAGACAGAGACAGAGACTCGGGGCCGCGCCAAGACACAGCCCCGGATCTACTAGCAGCACTGGCGAGTCAGCAGCAGCGGCAGCAGCAGCCTGCCCCGGAGGAAGACAGGCCGAGAGCCAGCAAAATCTCTCGGCTCATCCGCGTAACAGAGACGTACCCCCACACTCGGAGAGACACACGGACACAAAGACTCTCTGGCGCGTTCACTTACGCAGAGGAGTTAAGGCTCACCGCGTGTTCAGCCTACTAACCGAAATCGAGCCTCTGCACCCTCTCGACTGGAGCTAGAGCCGAGAGGAGGCCTCTCTCTCTCTCTCTCTCTCGCTCTCTCTCTGCAGCGAGTCTACTGCGCAGAGCGAGGTATTTCCGCGCCACTGGATACACGAAGGCCGAGCACCACACTTTGCCAGACTCCCCTTCCAACCCTCGCGCGGGAGGAATATTGCGCTCTCTGTCTGGCTAGAGGATCCGAGGCGCATGTCCGCCGCCGGCTGCGCGCCGACGCTTTTTCCCAGGGATGTAGCTCGAGCCTGGCAGAGCCCCCCACGCGCTCTCCCGCTACGGCTGCTGCTAATGCTATACCGCTACTGCGCTGCTGTATACGAGAGTGATCGATAGAGGAGGGATGTGCCCTCCCCCCCCCCTCCCACACTGCAACGACAGAGCCGCCCACCACCCCCAGTGCCCTGCTGGGCAAAAACTCGGATGACGTGCGCGCGTCAGTCCGAGTACACGGGAATTCGCTCAGGCCTTTATTTTTCAAATATTGAGAGACTGTACTCGTGAGCTTTTATTTTTGGTCGCTGCGCATCGTTGAGTTCTCTGCCCTTATATTTTGGCTGTTCGTTAGGACTTAGACGTTTATAGAGTCAATCCGCTGAGCGAGCAGGAGCAATGTAAAGAATAGGTAATTTCGATGAAATGCACGAGATGCAAAATTGGAGGGCGCGTGCACGCGAATAAAAAACGCAAACGCCGAGCGATAAGCGAACAACGCGCACGAGACTCTCGCGGAACGGAATCTCACGCGCGCGATCTGGATTAACCGGCAGTTGCTATACGACTATGTCAGTAGGAGCGAGCCTCTGAAAAGAAAAGGAAAACGAGATAGGAAAGAAATAAAGAGGAAAAGGCATAATTCATTAGGTTAACCAGCGAACGGCGCCAACAGGATCTATAAAACTTATCCGAAAAAGCCGCAGGCGCTCGCGAGAGAGAGAGAGAGAGAGAGAGAGAGAGAGAGAGGGTGCATATAATACGCAGAATGGGGTCCCCAAGCGAACGCATTAATTTTCAACGTTGCCGCATAATTAAAGTTAATCAATAGAAAAGAAAGAGAGAGAGAGAGAGAGAGGGATAAAAAGGAAAACGAGATGCAAATGAGCTTGCGTATACATACAGGTTATATACAGTCTGGCTGTAAGGCGCGGGCAGGAGAGAGAGAGAGAGAGAGAGGGCGAGTTGGAAGAAAAAAAAAAGATAAACGGATTGCTCGTCTAAGAAACCGGGCAGAGACCGTCGCGACAAAGGGTGTATACGCGCGCACAGTGCGAAAAGAGAACTGGAGGAAGACGCGCGCAAAAGAATGAGCGCGTCTGCGTGTAGGCTATGTGTGCGCGTATGTCCTCGAGGCGATTAAAGGGCCTCGAGAAGCCCTTACCCAGCGCGACGGCCCTTCTTTTTTCCATCCCTCGTCCGCTCTTTGCGCGTCCTTCTCCCCCTCCCTATTCGTATGCTAATCTCATCTAAGGCATGTAAATGCGCTCCCTCCGCATTAACAGTCGCGCCTCTTTTAAAGCGCTCCCCGGAGGAGAAGGAGGACAGGGGGGGCACCTCTACACTCGCGGGAGTCTCGACTCGTTTCTCGTGTCCCTCTTACTCGGACACCTTTTGCCCGAGAGAGAGAGAGAGCCGGCTTAGAAAAAAAAAATGCAAAGACTATACGGCACTCGGTGTTTCTCTTTTCGATTCGCTGCGAAGAACGGGCCCGGGTTAGCATAATGCTACTGGCCATAAGCGCGTGCGGGCATTCGGCTCGGGGGTATACGCGTTGAGCTTTCCGGGGAATGTCGCCGGAGAAGCAGGGCTCTCGCGAAGCTCTCTCTTTCTGTTCGTATCTCTCAAGAGCCGACCGGGTCTCTGGTTAGTTCTCGGAAAGTTTGCTCCTTCCGCGAGGATGGTCGGCTCGCGAGAAGCCCGGCGCCTCGGCTCGCGCAAACACGTACCGATAAATCTCAATGGAAACTTTAATCCCGCGCCGGAGGAGAGGAAAAACTTCATATCTCACGGCTGTCTCGGGAACTTGCGAGGAAAACACGAGCGACGGAGAGAAGGAAGAAGACCTGTTTACCCAGAGAGAGAGAGAGCACGTCCGCTCTGGTGTAACGATCGACGTGTACGAAATAATCCAGTCGCGCTAGAGTAAAAGCGATTATCGGCTAGTCGAAGGGGGTCAGTGAAAAATAAAAAAAAAGTCGGCTGGTAAAAAAGAAAGAGGCGGCGGCTGAAAGAAAGGAGGTCAAAGCACACTCACTCTTGACGTGTATCTGGTCGTGCTGGAGGGAGCACTCGATTTCGATCGAGCCTCTATTGGGGCCGAGGGAATTGCCGGCGCTCGTGCCCGGCGTCTCCGGGCTGTACTTGAGGCAGCGGCGGACGGTCGCGACGAGCGGCGCCTCCGGCGTGCAGATCGCCGAGGTCGTCGCCGAGGTGGCGAACGAGTCGAGCAGCGACGACTTGGGACTCTCGCTGTCCCACGCGCTCACGTTCAATCTCGTCGTCGTCGTCGTTGTCGTCGTTGTCGTTGATGTCCTGCTGACCAGCATCGCTGTCTCTCGGCGTCTGCGACTACTCGCCTCGCTCCGCTCCTCCGCCGAGCCGTCTGCCGGCCTCGACTGCTGGCTATTGTTCTGCGAACACACACACAAGGGTAAACTTGAATCTTTGCCTCTTCAACCCGGCTGTGTGTTAGCCTCGGGCTTTGAAATCTCAATCTGTATGAATATGTACGTCTGCTCCGGGGGGCTCTAAAGTTTGAGGTTTCGCGAAAGCAACTCCCGGCAACAAGTCGGCAGCCGGCGTATTCTCGAAAAACACACACACACACAAGGCTCTTTCTCGATCTATTGTTGAACGAATGAAATGCCGAGGTAAAGAGGTAGAAACCGGCTTTTTATCTCAGTCGTACTCGCGAGACAAAAGCTTTGGACGTGAGAGCGATAGACAAAAGGAGGCCCAGCTACAGAGAATGAGAAAGTCGAGCTTGACGCAAATTATCTCCCTACCGTCACTCCCGTCATCATCCCCGTCGTCTCGGCGAGCACTTGTCCATCTCTGCTCTGGGACAACTCCCAGTCCGCCTCGAAAGAGTCCTTAGCCTGCTCGCGTCGCGGCCGCTTGCTCAGCGAGCCCTGCTTCCCAGCAGCGGCCGCCGCGGCGGCGGCAGCCTGTCGTTTCCGCCTGATCCCGCGCTGTCGGCGCAGCGTGAACTCGGCCTCGCGGTCCTCCGAGCTCGGCGAGCAGAGCGGCCAGGTGACCGGCGAGGGGTTCTCCAGCAGCTGGCTCGCCGAGGATATCGTGCTGTCGTTGTGCGCGGCCTTGCTCTCCTCCAGACCGCCCGGCTCGGCTATCGTCTCGTACACGTGCTCCTCCTCCTCCGTCTCCATCTCCTCGGGCGTTCGTTTCGCCGACTTCTCGGGGCTGGGCTCCGACTCGAGGACCTTTCGCCGCTCCGCCGAGTCTTCCAGCAGGATCTCCGCCACGCTCTTCACCCCGAAGTTCGCCTCCTCCTCCTTCTTTTCCTCCCTGCAATTCATCCTTACAGTCAAGCAGCTCTGCGGCTGAAAAGCATAATCTTTGCTGTCGATTACAAACCTGTCGTGGGCCCCGCTGACGGCGTCGTCCGCTTGCTCCGGCCTGTCCTGATCGAGCCTCAGCCCAAGGAACTTGCCGGCCAGGGGGGTCTGCCTGAGAGGCTCGACGTCGACGCCGCGCTCGTGGACCGAGAGCCTGGTGTGATGGGGCGTCGCGTCGCGCGCGTGCAGCCTCGTCAGCCGGAGGAGCCTCGGCAGGTGGGGCGTCGCCTGCTGGGCCTCCTGCCTGACGGCGTAGCGCCGGCTGGCGAACGGCAGGGACTCCGACTCCATCACGTCCTCCGGGCTCGTCGCCATGCTGATCTGGTGGAAGAAGTCCGAGACGTGCGACTGGAGCTTGCTCGAGAGGCTGCGCGGCAGCTCGGGCCCTGGGCGCCCGGGGAAGCCCGCCTGCGGCAGAGTCTGCGGGTCCGTCGGCAGGGTCAGACTGTTGCCGGAGCTCCGGCTCGCGGGGGCTGCCGGTGCGCTCGGGAAGAGCGGCCCTATGTCCGTGTCGACGCGCGGCGTGCTCTGGTAGAAGCTCTCGATCACCGGGGAGCCGGGCTCTCGGCGCGACAGCGAGCGCCGCTTGCCCGACCGACTGGGCTTGGTCGCCTGCAACAGAGCCGAGCCGATGATTAGCCTCTGCTCCTGCGGAGAGCGAAGAGCGGGAAACTCACCTGGAAGTATCCCCGGAGGTCGCTTCCATGGCTCCTGCAGCGCTTGCGCCTCGAGGGGGTGCGCTTTACGCCGGGGGCCGAGCGCCTGCCGCTCCCGAGGAGGCTCGCATTACTCGAGGGCCCCTCGGCCGAGGGGCCGCCACTCGCGCTCTGGCCCAGCCGCGACAGCAACGGTCTGGAGGTGCCGCTCGAGCCCGTCGGAGGTGTGTTTGACAGGTCTCGGAAGGGCTTGCGCTGGCTCGCCTTGCCTCCCCCGGGGCCGTGGGGGGTCGAGCTCGCGGTTGACAGCGATCGCGATACCGTCCACTTCAGCATCTCTCCTGCAATGAAAAGGACAAGTTGATTATCAGCCTTTCGAGGCAGAGATATTGGCTGGCTTATGCTGCAGCCGAGATGGGCAAAGTTTGCGGCGAAGTACATCGCGAAATATGGACTGGTCGCGATAATAACGCTGCCCGTAAGAGCAGCGGCATATAAGTGCGCGCCGGGCTATGCCCAACTTTTCGAGTTTCTTCTTTCACGAAGGCGTAGTTAAGGAAATAGTTGTCCCTGCCCCTATAAATTATCATGATACCTCTCTCTCTCTCTTTTCTCGAAAACTTTGCCCGTTAGCGGTAGACGCATACCTATATACCCGCCACTTATATATACACAACAGCCGAATTACCACGCGACGAGCTTTAAAGAGAATAGCCTTACTAACCCACATAACAAAGAGGAGGCCGCGCGGCGGCGGGCCTTATCCCTGGGAAAATATGTAAGAGAGCAACTGTCGTTTGTCCTTTGAGCAACGACAAGTTATACGCGTCTCCAGACGTTTGAGGCTTTAACAGGACGAAAGAACGAACTTGCCGGCTAAACGGCACATCCTTCCGCGAGTCTATTGTGTCCCGGTGCTGCAAACGTCGAATTACTTCCTCCCACGGAGAGAGATGTACGTTAAACGCGGTCAACTCGACGACCTGACTTCTTTTCGTGCAGGACTATAAAGGAAGAAGGCGGGTCGCGCGACAGATAGGCCGAGCAAGATAAACGACGACGCTTTCTCAGCGCTAAGATGACGAAAATTGAAGAACAAGAAACAACTGAATTTTTCACACGTCCGCGGGGCCGCGTTTTTTTGCGACCAGCTTATCTCTTAACCCACTCACTACGCACACCAATTATCGCGCCATGATGGAGAACATGCGAGTAGAGTTCAGAGTTAAGGCTGAAAGATCCAGAAAGAGAGAGCGAGAGTGTGGGACGGTGAAAATAACAGGAAGGCGGAGAGGGCGGGCTGGGGTAGGAGAGGAGAGAGAGAGAGAGAGAGAGAGAGAGCGCATAGTGCACCTGCCGCGGCATACGGGAAACAGTCCGGGGAAACAGGTGAAACGGCTGAGCCGGCGACGCCCGCACACTATACACCTGAGAAGCCACCCTCACCTCGGCGTCGTTGTCCTCGTCGTTGCTGTCTTTCTAGCCGGCGCCTCTATATACAAGCCAGTAGTAAACGAACGAGGCGTGTTCGTTTAATGAAACAACAACGAGAGAGAGAGAGAGAGAGAGAGAGAGAGGCTTCGGAGTCTATCATCATCGGCATACGGCGCGCACTTGCCGCAACGCCTTGGCAATTCCTCTTTGACCACGAGCCCCGCTATACATATACCGAGAAAAAGAGACGGTCTCCTTGTCCTGTCGGGCGTGGCAGTGCGAAAACGAGGGCCGAAATAAGAGAGGAGCTTTGGCGCACGTATACCAGCCCCGATATATATATGCCATTCATCACTCGCCGGCAGGATCGCGTGCGCGCCAGTTTCGCTCTCTTACGCTCTCCTGTGTGTATGTATGCCGCGACGTTTCTGCCCCGTCTCGCCCACTTCTTCCTTCGTTCCTTCGAGTCCTAATCGAGAATTGCTAATGTCCTACCACGTACGTGTACGGCCTTGCTGCTGCCTCATGGTTCTTTAAGCGCCGTATAGGATTTGGGGGAGGGCAACCTGAGCTTCGAGCACAAGTGCAATTCGCCTGGTCGCTCCCATCCCCTTCTTCTTTTTCTTTGCTAGTGCTAAATGTTTTTTATATCGATTGACTGTGTAGGCAGAGCTTAAAATGCGACTGAGATTAACGCGATAATTGAATAATACCTTTTGTCCGATTACGTATAAAGTGCTGGATGCTTTTCTCGCGAGCTAACGGTTTTCTAAACTTTTGATTTAGAGCCGATCGGATCTGAATAAATTATTTTCATAAGGATAAGAAACGAACGATTTGCCGGTATTAATTGAATCGGCAAAATTAAGCGATCGAAATAACGTCGTAGAGCGGTTTTGTAGAAGTGTCGAAAGGAGCTATTCTCTCGTGAGAGCCGGCAGTTTGGACTGTGCCATATGCGCCAGGCTGTATGCGCGCGTGTCAAGGCGGCTGCACGCGGGTCTTTAAATTTCAGAGCCGGCCGGTCGGCAGCTTGCGCGGCCGGTTAACGCCTTTCACGCTTCATATAGTCCAATATTAATCTGACCCGGAGGGGAAGTTGGGAGGATTAAGCGATTAGGAGAACGATCGTTTGCGGATTTTCGGGCCGGATAGTAAATAGTAATTTGAACGTTTTACGCGCGATTCGCGAAATCTAAGAAAATTTTAGTATTTATTGGGTGTGCGTATAGTGGAACGAAATTGCTGAGGCTACAGTTGGCGCAATTGAACAAGTGGCAATTAGCGTCAACGGAACGATTCAAGCGTGTTGCCGAGGTTTAATAACTGCTTGACGGGAGAGCGTTGGAACAGGGAGTCGGGACATATGACAAAGCACGTCAATTTTATCGTTTACGCGCGTACGCCGGTGACAACGACGACTATGTGACGAGGACGATGAGACACATACGCCCCGCACTCGGTGTACGCACAATGGACAGAGATATGTGGGCTTGAATAACATACTGCATTCGGCTGCCTCTCTCTCTGATATCGAACGCATCGAAATTCGGGCCAAACGAGAGAGTATGTGTGTGTGAGAAAGAGGAAAGGAGGAAGGGACGAGGGAGAATGCAGAGGGCAAACTGGCGCCCCTCGGCCGCTCGAATTTCGCACAACGAGCGAGCGAGAGAGGAATCAATTCCCATGAGCGGAATATAAAAGAACGAGTATCAGTACTGGAACCGAAAATTGAAAAGAATAAGAAGCGAAAGTTGGGCGCACGCGTGTGTGTCTCTGTGTGTTGTATGCGCATTCGAGGCCCGGGGTTTAAGTCGCTCACTTCGGAGGGCTACCCCCTAGGCCTTGGGAATTTTTTGGCGACTCCTTTTCTCTCGCTCTCTTTTTTCGCGCGATTTTCGTCCCAGCAGAGCTCTCTCTTTCTCGCGGTGCTGCCAGCAGCAGCAGCAGGTTTTAACTTTTTAACGGTTCCTTTCTAAAAAGGCCCGAGGAGGGGTGAGGGTCGTCGCCGGAGGGGGAGGGCAAGCGCGACGCTCGCGCATTGTCAAGTAGGCTATACGCTCGGAGCCGCTAATTTGCATAGCCGGCGTTGCCGGGGAGACAGCTCGTGCATACACACGTGTACACACACACGCGCGAAGCTTCTGCTCATCATACCCACCCCAACCCCGCTCATTCTCTCTCTTGCCCTCTCTCTCTCTCTCTGTATCTCTTTTTCTTAAACTTCTTTATATATATCTCAAGAAGCATATAAGCGTGCTACAGGCCCACATTTTTCTTCGTCTTTCCACGCCCGACAAACTCTTTCGAGGTCGAATATACATGTACATCTACAAGAGGTCACTGTTAGACTTAAAAAAAAGCTCCTACTGATTATTTGCCCTGCACATTGCGATAATCACGAGTACGACCGTACCTATGTCTATGTACGTGTACGCCTAGAGCGGCACAAGCAGCACGACAAGCCATGCGAATCGTCATTTAATTATTCAGCGCTCCATTAGGCGCGGCGCCCTCAACAGCCCCCCCCCCTTGGCTTTTCTCTCGGGCTACTTTCGCTTATTACCCTGGCTAGATAGAGGTGTGCGGTGGGTGCGCCCCGGCGCAGACACTGCGGTCTGCACTCTCTCTCTCTCGAGTAGAGACACTCGTGCAGTTAGTTTTACCGCGATTAAAGCGCGATGAGATGCTCTATTCTCCGCGGCCAGCCCCTTGGCTTAACCCCGAGTATGACGTTGCGAATCATGCGCAATTATACCGATCACAATTTCGGACTGTCTATCGAGATGGACTGCACGCGAATTTTTAATGATGCAATCTAGTTAACGATCGTACGTGGCGAAAAAAGAAAGGTATATGCGCGCGTTGGTATACAGAAACGAACAGTCGGCAAATTATCCCCTGGCTAACCCCTTCCCTCCGGCGTTATACGAGCGAGATAGCGGAGAATCGGCGAGCGAATGAACAGCCATTGCACAGACGTCGAATTGTTAAGCAGCCGGTCAAGCCCTCTATACGTGTATATAGCATATACTCCCCCCCCCCATCTCCCCTAGGCTGCAAAGAGAGCAACGGATCTTTGCGATTAGAAAATAGCCATAGGCGGCAGAGAGAGGGAGGTATATAGCAGCTAGAAGCAATTGATCGGCTATTATTTGGCTATTCGCTAGGCTGAAATGGCCCGCAGCATGCAGGCTGTCCCCGGGGGGAAAGCCAAGAAAAGCATGTATACACACACAGTTATATCGCTGCGTTACTCTGTATGGACAAGCCGGCACGCGCATACATCTATATATGCATATGTGCCCTCTGTGTTCTCCCTCTCTCTTTTTCTCTTTCTCTCTCTCTCGCGTACTAAGCGCGTGTCCTTGCCTCGAATATTCGAATGGGTTCGGGGTTCTCTCTCTCTGTGCGACGACGACGGTGCGCTCGGGCACCTGCCCGTATGGCGGCCTTCGAGTGTGGGGCCCATCTGGCTTTGAACCTCTCGCTACTGCTGCTGCTACTCTGTCTCCCTCCCTCGTCCGCCTGTCACTCGCTCCCTCCTCTCGCTCTCTCTCTCTCTCTCTCTCTCTCTCTCTCTCTCTCTCTCTCTCTCTCTCTCTCTCTCTCACTATCGGCTTTTTTCTCTCACTCCCTCTCTGTCGCTCTATACCAACCCTCGGGCGCTTTTGTGTACACACTCGTTTTTGAATTTTCCTTCGCTTGCTTTTTTTTTTAAAGCTACCCGTTTTTTTCCTTACTTTTTTTTTAGCTTCCCTCCAGTTTTTTTTTAGTTCACGAGGAAAAGCTGCGGAGTAGATGATTGAATTATTGAATTGGTTGCGCGGCGTTGAATTACATACATCCCTCGTTTGATGGTTGAGCGACAATTGCTATTGATCGAAAATTGAAACCAAGGCCAATGTATACTAACGCCGTTTTAATGATCCCCGCAGCGTTGTAAGAAGCAGGGAAAAATAAAAAATTTTGCCTAAACTCCATACGCACAACGAGACGTTATTCCTTCGAGTATAAAAATCAACATCTCTTCGGACGGTTTTACAGCGCAAAACATTATGCGACACAATAACAGTCTCAACGAACCAAACGCCATTAAGAATTCAGAAGCACACACAGGCAAAGAGCAGCGTATAGCTTGGCAAACACAATTTCAAAATTAATTTCAAGAGCCGGCGCGATAGGACACGCGCCGAGTTCACCGTTAGCAGTTTCCTGCTTCCTCTCTCTCTCTCTCTCTCTCTCTCTCTCTCTCGGAGCATCACACAAAAGTACCTACACGCCAGCGTCTCTCATTCTCCTTGCTTATATAAACGTAAAACTCTCATCTGTCGAGAAGGAGATGAAAAAAAAGGGGAGAAAATAAAAGAGAGAGAAAAAGAAAAGCGACGTACAACCCAAGCGAATAATTTAATCGTCTGGAGGAAAAGAGGCATTACTTTGACCTTGGCGACACGCTCTCGTTACATAGCTACTCTTATCTCAGCGCTGGCATCAACTCCCGCGTCCTTGGGCCGAGTACTCGAGCGCATCCTTCTCGGGCGCACGTGGCTCGCGCGCGCCAAGGCGCACGTCTCCAACTGCATGTGCTCGAGTAAAGAAGGCATGCATAATACATAAACATGCGCGTGTGCGGAGGAGGCGCCTGTCCCGGAATCCGAGTGTCCCGCCCTTATAGCCCGCGCGTCCCGCTGGACTGACCGCGCGTCTAATCGCCACAGCCCACTGAAGCCGAAATCCATTAGTGGCGGTGTACAGTTGGAGGCTGCAGGCGCCCAGCGGCACACCTATATCCAACACTGTTGCAGTGGCTCGGGTTTCGGACGTGCGCGCACGCCGGCTGCCTCTCTCCTACGAAAATCCATTTCCGATGCTGGAGAGAGCTTCGGTGTATCCATTAACGATTTTTCTTAGGGGGGGCCCTATGCCGACCCCCAATGCCGAAGCTCCTACATATGCGCTCGGGGAATATACGATTTCGTTTAATTTTTGACGCGCCTAAGCCCAAGAGCTCTGGACGGACAGGCGTCAACGTTTCAAGCAGTCAACGGATATTGGTTCGGAGAAGACGGACACTTTGCAGAAGCGGAATTTAATTTCGCTCTAACGGACGTACTCGGCTGGATAAACAGCAGCTGTGCGTTAAAAACAAAAAAACTTCGCGACGTTATATTCGCGAGCGCGCGAGAGAGACTTTTTCACGGCCGACTATGCAGACGGCGAGTTAAGCCAAGTGCATCGGCATGTACGCGCGCAGTGTATATAGTATTGTCGCGGCGCGTATATGCGCGCGGATGTGCACGCCGATGCAGCGGCGAAAGGCTTAAATTGCTCGGGAGAGCGGGGCGTAATCGATTTTGTCCCTCCCCCGAGAGAGTCTCTTTCACGCACCGGCGCGCACCGATCGTCTCCCCCTCCCTTTAGGTTCGCGGCTATGTCGTTTGCGATAGCTCGTCGGTTGATCACCGCGAGACGCGACAGTTGTAGCCACCAAGGCCGCGAGTTCGTTTCTCTTTTTCTCTCTCCTCCTCCTCCTTCTTTCTTCTCCATACAGGAGTGACGGTTTGTTAAATAGAGCCCGCGCGCGCAGATGCAGCGGTGCAACGGTGAAGTCTGGCCTTCGCGCGACTCGTATATGGAAAAACCCGCGTGCACCGGCCATGGCCGAGACAACGTTTTTCAGGATCAAAAGCAGTCGTTGACCGTTGCTCGCGCGCATTTTCGAGTTTAACATATTTTCCGCATTAACAATTCAGAATGCGTTCCGAGCGACCGGTTAATTATTCATGCGACGAGCAGCTTCTCGTTTGGAAAACATCGAATATCGCCTATATGCGACTTTCTCTTTCTCTCTCTCAGTCACGCAGCACACCCTCGCTGTCGTTGGTAGTGTACTTTTTGAATAACGTCGGGCGTTTAGCTCTTTCACGCTTCAATACCTTGGGTAAGCAGGGGCGCGTGTGTCCAGCTACAAGAGTAAACGCCCGCGAACAATGTACATCGAAAGGTGACTGACGCTACTACGGCTTTCACCTGTGATCATCTGCGACCCCACGCGACTGAGCTGCGCGCGACAATTAGCAGCCTGCGATGAAAGCCGGATGAAGAGGGAGAGATAACGGCGGATCCGAGTCAACTCGAATGTCCCTGCAGTGTGCGAGTACGTGTCTGTCATTGACCGGTACACCTTTTCATCCCCTCGCTTTCAATGGGAGTAGCCGGTAGAGTAGTTTTGGGGAGAGATGAAGGTGCGAGTTAATGCTCGATATCTGACGTCTTAGCTTTCAAAAGTCCATTTGTTGATTTTTTCTTTTAGTCAAATTTGGTACTTTTTAAATACTGAAGCAACGTTTATCTTGTAATTTAATGTTTCTTTTCTTAATATTACCTACCCTTACGATTTTGTAGAAGAAAAAAAGCTTAGCACAGCAGAGCCAATAGATGTAGTTTCGCTGCGGCGAAAGCAAGGCGAAAGAGAGAGAACGAAAACAAAAGGAGCAGACGAATAATGAAAGAGGAAGAGAGAGAGAGAGAAAGAGGGAGAGATAAAGATAGTGCAAGTGAAGTAGAGAGCAGCGAGAGGGCCTTATATGCATATTCGAGCGCGGGGCACTTTCACCGCTGTATTTTATCAGGCCAAAGATCTGCCAGCCCCGGGGCGTCGCACCCCTAAGAGGCCAGAGACCAGCTCTCGTTCGAGAGCGTATCCCCGCGCTCGGGGGAGACATATGGGACGCGGCTGGTAGACCCGAGCTCTTGCGGCCTATCGCGTTACCGCCTGGCTGCTGTGGACCGATAAGCCGCTCTCTCTCTCTCTCGTGATTGTTTGCGAACCATAGGCATATTATGCACCGGTATGCAGCGGAGGTTGCGAACGGAGCAATCGATGCCACCTTTCGATCTTGGCGGTTGATATGGACCCCTGGACTATATAGCCTACCGGGAGGGCGATCGTAACCATGGGATTAGTGGGCATTTAGAATTTGAGGGGGGGTTGACGTTGGGTTTTGTTAATTGTTTGCGAGTCAGTTTGGCAATGTGTTGATGCGATGTGGACGCGATTGTTTGCAATGGATCTTATCTGCGGCCGGGAGATAAATATAGCTGCCTCAACGTTTACGATGCCATCTCGATTTTTATTGGGGCTCTTAATATTGTTTGGATTGTATTGTTGCTGCGCATTGGCGACGCTTAGGAAATTATGATAATTTCCATTCAAAAGCACGAGGGGAAAAAAAATAGTTTATTAATGTTTCGAAAAATGTTTTTTATTTTCTGGGCCAACTCCAGAATTGCTAAATATATAGCGGTCGGTCCATATAAACCTTTCTTCGGCTTGTTTACCCGCACACTCGAGTACCCCAATCCAAGGTCGTTCCAAGGGTTACCAAGTGTCAACGATTCAAGCGTACCAAAGTGTTAGTCGAATCCTTTTTTTCCCTCTCTCTCTCTTTAAGCTCAAGAAGGTCTCTGGCCAAAAAAAAAGTAAACCGAAAGGGTTACCAAGGTATATAATCGAATTTTCCAAGTCACGATTCCGAGGATGAATAGTAGCGAGAGGCGGCATGAGCCGTAGTGCGGGAAAGACGTCGTCAACACCCTTTCGAGTAGCTCGCTCGCGCGAGCTGGCCCCCCAAAAAACAGCGCGGAATTTCACGCCTGGAATACATATATATATACATCCGTTGCGCCGAAAGCGCACGAGCCTGTCGAAGGACTTTTTGCCCCGAAAAAAAGTGAGAGCGCTAAAGCCGCGGAGGCATTATGATGCCTAACAATGAGGTTGAACGAAAACAATGGACCGTATAAGCTGCTCCCGAAAAAAAAAAATTTTACCTCCAGACTCGCGAGTGTGGAAGTGCGTCGTACAAAGCGAGAGAGAATTTATGGAGGAGAAAGAGACACGGGGACCTTGAGAACGGGAGGACGAGATTAATTTGTCGGAAGGGGCATATTGCGCGGTGGATTGTAAAAAAATCATGCCCGTGGCACGCGGATTGAGCAATTTCGTCGAACGACCCGTTATTACCGATTTGATGAATACATTGACCGGAGCCAGCTAATGTTGCTTTCCTTTGAAAAATGTATATCAAAAGATGCTCGGGGGAGAAGCGTTTAATCATCCAATCAAAACTTTACAAATCGTAATGTATACGTTCATTCTTACGTTTATATACGAGATACAGATGAATTTTCCATAGTAGTAGGAGAAAAATGGAGAAAAAGAAGTTGGCCTAGGGAAGAAACGGCCGGCTTTAACGAAGATCATTTATCTTGGCGAGATGTTAAAAAACGATTGCATCCGTATAGTTACGGCAAACACGGTGGAGAGGGAGGGGGGGCGAGTCGTCTTAAACGAGCGCACTAACGAGGACTTAAGATTCGGAGGAGGAAAATTGTAGTGCCGCCGAGGAAAAGGCCAGCAGCCTCGGGGCGCAGGTGTTAAACGTTTCCTTTAGCGGCTCGCCAGCTCGAACATCCTCCGAGCTTCTCTTGCTCCGCCTGCTACGGCCCAGGATAATAAATCTTGCTTGTAGAGAGAGAGAGAGAGAGAGAGAAAGAGAGAGAAGAGGGACAGGGAAGGAGCTAGATATACGGTGAGTCGAGCGCGAGCGAGCAAACTGTATCGAAAGCCGGCGTAAAATAGACAACGGAATTAAACCCCATTCTCGTATCTGCGGGATCTCAAAGGACATCGAATCGGTTTTATTGACCACGCGAGGGTTATACCCTTTGGATCTTTACGATCGGCTGCAGTCCCGAAACACATTCACGCCCGGCTCTCGGCGAATCGCAATGTAGGATATATATCGAACGCGCATATACACACGGAGAACGATTGGGATGGCGTTTACGGTTGCTTTAAAATTTTTGGCACACCATATACCCACACCGGCACTCCCCGGCCAATGGGAGACTACCCAGCGGAATCTAGGCTAATCCTTGCCCGCTGAACTGGGCACGACGAAGCTGGCGCCTCCAGCGAGCTATTGTCATTATCATCGGCGGCTGCTCGAGAGCGGTATACAGCACACTAGTGCATTGTGTCCGCGAATTTCTCAGGTACGCACAGGCTGCTGTGTAAAGTGGTGGTAGGGGGGGGGGAGGGTTGGTTTCGCCGAGATACCAGCCTGAGGAGGAAGAGAGCTCGTCTAGGGGGTGGGGTGGGGAGAAGAAGGGAGTTCGCGTAGAATAGACGAGCCGAAGAAAATGGGAACGACCGTTGGCTCTCTCTCTCTCTCTCTCTCTCCCTTTTTTTCGGGGCAGCGCACTCGAGAACGGCGACGTAGACGACGACGACGTGGTGGATGGGGAGGAAAAAAAAAGGGAGCGAGAGAGGGTGCCTAGATGGGGAAGAATGAGGAACAACTTTTCGGCCCTGCTCTCGTTGATTAACGATAAAAAGCGCCGCTCTCTCGCTCTTTCCTACGGGCTGGCGTAGCGCGATGCGGTGATGCTTGGGAGATGCAAAAGAGGAACGAGATATTTATACCGAGGAGGAATATCATTAATGGCCTTGTACGTGGAGTGCGGCGAAAAGGAGAGACACCGAGAGAGAGAGAGGGTTGCCACACGAGCGCCGGGGTTTGCTGTTTTATTGCCTATGGTTTGTTGTTGCTCGACAATTTATGCGATTTAATGGATTGATAATTTCTCGGGGGGGACGCTATAGCGCGTGCACGCATCGCAGTATCCAACCCCTGGTATACCTGGGCTCATTCGATTTTGCGTATACGCGGATGAAATGTTGATCGCGTTGTGATCGTCAGTGTACGGCACAATGCGACGACGAATTTTTCTTCGAAATCGTCGCTGAGAAAATAAAAGTTTTTGTTTTTTCAGTAAGACTGCGCAGGGCAAGTTGTTAATCGAGCCGTCAATTACCTCAACAAAACGCGCGCAACGCACAAGCAACGACGTATACGTGCAGGCATATAAACACGCACGAACGATCAGGATTTCATTGCTCGAACAATGGAGAGCGAAAGAAATCAAAAGAAACGTAATAACAGCGTCATCATACAGTTATTAAATCTCCAAAGGCAATCCCCAGGGGGGGGGGGCCTTCAAGGCTCGCTCAAAGTCTTGTGCGCTCGGCCGCCGACATCAATCCCGGTAGGCCGCAACCCCCTGACAGAAGCACCGCCAGTATATCGCGGCGGCGAAAAGAAAAAAAATATGTACGATTGACCGGTGCAAATCCGGCATACACTCAAATATAGCAATCGTAAATTACACGGCTCTCTCTTATTCTCGGTACACTCTCAATACCGCAGCTCTTTTATAAGCGCAGACGCGATATACAATTTTCATAAACCACCAGGATCGCCCGCGGCGCTGAGAAAGAAAAAGCGGGGCTCGTCATAACGCGTTCTCGGACACTTTTATGCGCTCTCTTTCTCTGGCCAGCCCTCGTCTTATGCTCTTCCCTAAAACACACACGGCGCGGAATCGCGATTATAAAGGGAAGGCCTGAGCGCCCTTACTGCGTTTACATGGCTCGGCAGCTCTCGGCGGAGGGGCTGCTGGCTGGGCGCAGCCGGCGAGAATCGCGATTCGCCAAAGTGGATCGGCCGATCTGAAAGGAGAGACAGCGGGCCCATTGTCGGCGTAGAAAAGCCCCGGCTGTTCAATAGAAACTGAAGCAAAACCGAGAGAGGGAAAGACGGCTGGGAGATTTAAGAAAGGAGAGCGAGAGGTGGGGGGGGGGGGGCAGATCCGCGAATAAAATAGATCGACGACGGTTGATGCTTCTTCGAGAGAGGAGAGGAAGCGAAGCTGCCTCGGCCTCGTGCGTAAAGTGCATGCGCGTCCCTTAGGTAGCGGCTATACGTGTGCAATGACCTACCTCAATTTCCCCCCTCTTCTTTACCCTCCTCTGCCGCTAATTCGCGTTTAGAAAGCGCGAACAATCGGCGCATAGGCGCAGCTAGCGCTCGCGAAAACAGAGAGCCGCTACTTGGCGTCTAACGACGAGATACATCCAGTGGAGCGTGTATCTGGGGATTACCTCGAAATTTTCCCTGCGATGCTGCACATCCGGCCCGTGCGCGGGGACCTCTCTGTCGAGCGGCCGGAAAGAGGCGGGCTCTCGAGTTTCGGGCCCCCTCGAGCACCTAATCCTCCGAATTTATGTTCATTATAGCGGGCGCTCTCGCTCGGCCTGCCGGCTGACGCCGAGCAATCCGTGTATGCGTATTCGCGCCGGGGCCTGATTTAAGGCTTCGACCTGCTTTCCGTCTCTCTATATGTCCCCTTGTACCTCCAGCTCGTTGATATTACCGGCGTGACGGATAATTCGAGCCTTCCATATTTTTTATATCGGTTACGTGCTCGAGAGGGCTCGAGTGTTATTGCTCGTGTGTGTGTTGACGTTGTTTACGAGGCTCCGTGCGAGTCGGACGTTGAACGGCTATCTCGCTTGTAAGGTATCTCGTCGCTCCATTATACCAGCCCTGCGCTCTCTCGCGCTTCTTTATCGGATTTCGGCTTTGCAATCGGATACAACTGTAGCCCGTGTTATACCTACTTTAGTCCAACGACAACCCGGCTCAATATCGCAAATTGCGCGAGTCCGGGCTTCGCTCGCATAATAATGCTGTTAAACAAAACTACAAATTACACGGAGCGATAAGATCGAGCCATATTCAAGTCCCGGCTACGTCTTAAAAGTCTTCGTGCTGGTGCCTATCGATTCGCGCACGAGTTTCAGCATACACACGTCTACACTCGTGTCCAGTACATCGGCGTACAAGCCACTATTCGGCCACTGCGATAACCTTGGATATACAGTGTCCAAACTCGAGCGCAGCTCAATCTACCGGCCCTGATAAGCCCTCAAAGTTATATATACAAATTCGAAGGATGTAAAACAAGGAGAAAGGGGCAGGCTAGTACAGGTTAAACGGGGGATAGGATTCAAGGTCGACGAGAATGTCTCGTGCACGGAACGGACGAGGGCTCTTTTGCCTTTGACAAGTGTCGGCTCTCTCCTCCTGCACGCGCGAATGAACGGATTACGCGTGTGGCGCGCGGCCGCGGAGATTAGACGCAGGGGTAATTGAGGGCCGGCGACGGGAAGTCTTTTCTCTTCTGCTTTAGGCTCACGTAAGGCCAACCCCCTTCTTCTTTTTCCAAATTCTTCTGGGAAAAGGAACTTTTGGAAAATAAAGGCACACGCCCACGTTGGGAAAGGAGTGTCGTTGGTTTTTTCCGAAATACCTTATAATATGCGACAACAGGTTGAAAAGGGGGAACGATGTATTTAAAAGGAGCTGTTGGAGGAGGGATCGAAGATTCGTTGGCGTTTTAAAAATCGTTTCGTGTTTATTTTTTCAAGTAAATTCGTATAATTTTATATCGAACGTACTATACCGACCAGAGAGAGAGAGAGAGAGCATTATAATGAGGAGCGTTGAAAATAAACTCCAGGAGAAAATTAAATGAAGTACGTTGACATCGTTCGCTCAAGTAGCGAGAATACGAGTCAAGACCGTCTCGTGGTTAAGTACGGCAGTCCAGCGACAAAGAAGCGAAGAAAAGAAGAAGAAGAAGAAGGGGGTAGGAAATAAGAAGAAGAAGTAGAAGCATAAGAGCAGGCGTGGAAGGAGAGACAGGCCGTCGAGATGCAGATAAGTAACGTCAAGTCGTCAAAGCACCAGCGGCGACAATCGGGGTTGAAAAATGGAGGAGGGGGATTGGATGGCGTTGAAGGGGTCACGAGATGCCGAGACTCGATATGCCGGAGTCAAGAAAGTCACGAAGGAAAGAGAGGGAGCAAGGAAGAGTACGCGTTTCGGTGTATATAGAAAGAAGCAAAGAGGAAAGGAAGTAGCAGCCGCAGATTCTAATCGACGTCTCACCACGCCGCCCTGCGCCCCTATATACTTTCGTGTGCACGCAGCCACGATCGCGCCCGTGTTCTTACACAATTTTGCCATTTTACGATAGCCCCCTTCCCTCCTCGCCACCCAATTCAACGTACCAGAAGAGAACGAACAAGAGATGCGCACTCGTGTTTTTATTATTTTATACGCTCTATTTTACGGGGGCAGGCCGTGTATACGCGAAGTAGGTCGTAAATAATCGAGCTCCAATTATCACAGGATAATACCGCGCTCGGAATCGCGGTTACAAGTTTAGGAAACGAAAAAAAAAAATGTATATAATGAACGCGTTTGCCGACAGACGATTTTTTCGTTCTTCTCTCGGAAATTGCAAAGGAAGAAAAAAAAACGGCCGCGTCAAAGAAGACGCTAGCGTGGCTAATCCGCGATTTCTCGTCGAGACTTTGAGGAGGGGGGGGGGGTGGTAAAGAATAGAGGGGCGGTGGGGAGGGACGCAGGTGAGCGAACAGAGCCGAAGCAGGAGAGTCGTTCGCGCGAAACTGCACGGCGTTGTATATATACATATAGCTTCGGCACGTTTATGAGCATTTCGCCGCGGGGAGAAATAAAACGGGCGCTCTTGGGTGGACACGTTTTCTTTGTCGTCCTCCGGACTCGTCCTCTTCAAGAAGATTGTCCTGCACTCCTGGATACTCACACACATATACCGAGCTCAATGTATACCGCGGCGTCCTACGTGTTTCCGAAATATACAGTGTTGCAGAAGCCGTGTGTTTCGGCAGTACAGCGGCGTCGAACTATAAGAATATAAGGGCGAGAAAACAAGAGAGAGAAAAGCAGGCCTAGGCCTACATACGAGGGAGAGAACGAGTGCCGTACGTATAACTGACGGCCAGGACGACTGCGGAATCAAAGGCGCCTTCTGGGGCTGCTGCCACTTCTTTTTCTCTTTCTTTCTTTCTTCTTTCTTATTTCCCCCCTCTGCCCCCAGTGCGCTACCCCCGAAACTACGGTGCCTTTTGCTCGCGCTCGCATGTATATACGAGAGAGAGAGGGACTTTTTGGCAAGGGGGAGTGACGGGCGTGTGCCCGCGAGGAGAGACGAAACTCCTCGGGTGTGCGTCGACACACACACACACACACGACTGTGGGATATCTGCAACGGTATATGTAGCAAGAAGAGATCAGTGCTAGTGCGCAAGAGACGCTTTCGATGTAGCTGGACCACCGCCTGAGGGGGCCTGCGTGAACGAGATCGGGGGCATGAAAAATTTTACGAGAGTCGCTGCGGCCTGTCGCGCGAAAAAGGAAACAGCCGTGAAATCGTAAAAGTGTACGGGCAGCGGACACTTGCGCGATCGAGCTGAAGCTCTCATTGATAAGTGCGCTTGCAGTGCGCACGTGCGAGTATCTAAGCTCGTTTCGCCGGTTAAATGATACCGAGAGAGTTTGTGTGCGCCTGGCAAACAATCAGGCCCAGTATATGTCGAGAGCTGCGCGACCCTTGCAGCTGACGCTTAGACAGCGCCATTGACTTATCACTATATGTACGACGGGATAGGGAGGGAGAGCCCCATTGGGGGATAAGACGCCGGAGTAAGGCCCCCTCGGCTCATTATGAGATCTCGCTGTGGAAACAATAGCAGAAAGACGCGTATACAATGGAGGAGAGGTCGAGCCCGGGTAGACGTGTACACATTCGGCATTATTAGAATAAAGGAGGTTATTCTCTTTTCGGGGCCCGGTGCGCGCATATACTCGTTAAGACGCTGCCGCATGAAACGCCAAGGTGCATGTATCCGCGGAGATTCAACAGCTGCTCGAGAGAGAGAGTTTTGTATTTTGCGGACGGCGAGCATGGCAGAAGCTGAGAGGTCTATGTCTTGTGTGACGCGAGACACGGCAGGAAGGAGTTTGGTGTGACCTGAGGTACACTGTGGCTCTGGAGAACACGATGTTTACTCGGAGAGCGAGGGTCTTTCTACTCGATTTTCCATTCGTTTGGGCCTTATGCGCGCCGGCTCTCCTGCGGGGGGGGGGGACTCCAAGCAAATCCCGAGGGCCTACAAATAAATAAGACCTTGTGTCGGTCCAACTGTTTGTTAGCGTAGGCGGAAAAAGGAGCCTGGATTGGGCTAATCGAGAGAGAGAGAAATTGACTTTGTTGTACAAGCAGGGACAGATCAAATCGATGCTAATGACGCCGGCGGCACATTAGCCCGCCTAACAGAGTAGCAGAGAGGGTAAACAGGTCTAATTAAATCAACTCACTCACTCTCTCTCTCTCTCTCTCGGTGACAATTAACAGCCTCGCAGTACAGCCGAAGCCAGCACACTCAGTCTCTCGCTCAGCTGTTGGTATAATCAGGCTGCTCGTCTGCTCTCTCGGTCCAGAGCTGGCTCATTTGAAATCGCGCGTGAATGAAAGGCTCTCTCTCTCTCACTCAGGCGCACTATTTCTATAGCCTCTCGACGTTCGCCGGGCGCTATCTCACGCGGCGCGCAATTTATCAGTCGCACTTGAAGCCCGGGCCCCCGGCTCTCTCTGGCCCTATCGGGAGCGTTTCGTTTAATTGAAATTCAATCGGGCGCGGTGGCAAAAAAGAGCCAAGGGACCCTCCCCCCCACCCTCCTCCCCACAGCTAACACGTTATGTACGAAGCGGACAGGCGGTCCTAAATGCGCGAGCGCCCGCTATTTAGAGCACACCTGCAGACTTTGCGTTGCGTTCCCAGGAGAGAGAGAGAGAGAGAGAGAGAGAGAGGGAGAAGGTGCGCGTGTTGAAAAAGAAACGTGCGAGATGTGAGCGCGGGACAATGCGCCGAGAGGAGTCGAGCGGGTGAACGACTTTTGCCGGTGCGCCCAGACACATTCGGCCGTTCTGCATAAGCGCGCGCGTATACGTGTGAGCGCGAAAAAGAATGGCAGAGGCTTGTATATATACCTGCGAGGATCGTGTGTGTACGTGCGCGTTTGGCCGCTGCAAATTCGGGAGCTGCCGAAAATAAGGGACAAACAATGCTCGTTGCTCGCTGTTGCGTTATAGGAGAGACCGGCCAAGCGCGCGAGTCCCACCGAGGATTGTGCGTCATACATATACATAGAGCAAGCCAATGGCTCGGGGCATTTAAAAAAGGGGGCAGCGCGTCGAAAAGAAGGAGCTCTCCTGAGCCTCGCGAACGGAAGGAAGAAAGAATAAGCGAGCGAGAGAAGGGAGGGTTGTTACATGCGTAAAAAGGGAGTCTCACTCGCTCTCGTGCGCGAAGACGATCGCTACGGGGTTCCTCTCTCTCTCTTTCCCCCCGTGGCCACTGCAGGCCCAAATACAAGCCGATCTGCGCGACGCACCCTCCTTTTCCTTCTCTCTCTCTCTCCCTCTCTCTTATATCGTTGGTGGTTCCTCTCCGTGCAGGGCATGCCCGAAAATCCATTCCTCCTCGGCGTTTCACCTCCCTGTTGGCTGGTTTAGTTACCCCAGCCCCGAGGTTGGGGTATTCGCGTGCTGTATACTACATGCTACTGCTGCCACGCCGCTTTTTATTAATCCTGCCTATACGTATACATCGTCGTCATTCTCGTAGGCAATCTCCCTCCGTAGCCACTCGGATTCCCACCTCCTGGTCAATCTCGTTGCCTAATCTCTCTCTATTGCTCTATTTCGCCTGGAGCCCTTGAAGAAAAAAGAGGCTCCTTGCTTATCTCGCCGAGTGAAGAGGAGCGTAACTGGCTAGGGGAACGACGACGCAAGAGGCGCCGTGATTGAAAACGAGAGACGTGCACTCGGAGGGTGGGGTGGGGGGGGGGGGAAATACGAAACGCGCGGATTCAAAAAGATCGGCCCAAACAACCACGGGAGATGAAGGAATAGCGCGAGCGATGATACGATTGAAATTTCGGAGCGATTGCCAGCTGCCTCTGCAGAATATTTCCATCGAAGTCCGATGCGAAATGGAGGGGGACAGTAGTAAGAAGTGGCCCACAGAAATAGAGATACATCGCTTACGCGAAGCCACGGGGTCACGTATAGGTGTGTAAGGCTGTACAAGGAAATCGATAGGCCCTCGTCAAAAGAGAGTCCGCACGTTGCGCGCGGCCCAGCAACTCGCGCTTATCGCTCCCCCAAATCTCCGAGCTCAGCGAAAGAGAGTACTCTTGTAGCCCCCAGAGCCAACGATCCTGCAATTAATAATTACGAGCACGCTCCGTCTCCCTCCGTTACCCCATTCTCCTTTCGAGCCTCGATCTCTCGTATACCTGCAACGAAGGATTAATAAGGTTTCTAGCGCTATTCCGAGGCATTAGTCTTACCAGCCTCCTACGCACTCTCAAGAATACAAGTGTGCAGGGGGGAGGACGATGAGAGTGACGAGTTTATTACGGATCTCATAGGAACCCGGGCACGCACTTGATTCTCGAGTGGCACACGTGGCTCTCTCTCTCTCTCTCACTCGCTTTCTCGGCACTCGATCGATCGTTATCGCTGCGTATATACGTAAGCGCAGGCTCTCTTCTCATATACCCGTCGTCGACTTTTCAATTACCGGAGACTATTGTTTCTCCTTTCTTTTTGTGTTGGATGTTGTGTTTTTTTTTTGTTCCTTTTTCTATGTGCTACGCGCTAAACAAGATCGCAGGTGACTATGAAATTTATTCGACGCAAAGTTAAATCGAGCGCGATGGAGAAAAGAAAAACGAGCTAAATCAACGATCAATTTGCTAAAATGATGTTTCATTCAAGCTGGTCATACCTATACACGTGTTTATCCACAGCGATGAATAGGGTCGCGAGAATAGGTCGTAAGGATAAAACAAAAACCAAGGGACATACAATGTAAATCCACGAGGGAATTTTCGGTTCGGCCAACATCAGAGAGAGAGAGAGAAGCGGCCCGGGAGAAGAATCGATTGCCGAGAACAACGAAAATAATCGCTAACTCGCCGAATTAAGCCGCGGAGAACAATGCGGTCCTTAATCCGTGAGTACTCGCGTGTATCCGAAACCTCCTCTCTCTTTTCTCTCAAATGGCGCAAAGCCGTCATCGCAGCTGTTGCTATACGTAGATCTACTATACGAGCAGCGTCGCACTCGTATCTCCGATAATAACGAGTTTACATGTACATACGTATTACCAACATGGCTTTTCGGACTGTCGTTACGTATAGCCAGCAGTAGCGAGGGCACCTACTTCTCGCAAATCGGAAATCCATTAACTTAGCGGGGCTCGGCCCCCTTCTGCCGGCCCGCCCTCCTCCCGTTACGACCCCTTTATCGTCATCGCCGAGACTTTATGGCGCAACGTAAGAGAGAAAAAGAGAGAGAGAGCGTAGTAAAGGGGAACGAGGGAGGAAACGGGGAGGGGGTCGATGTTTGGTACGCGCGTGCTCAGGGGCGCGGCTCGGTACAGAGGCGGGAGAGCCCCGCAGGGGAATAAATCACTGCGACTTTCCGCATTCCCTTGGATTTTCGAAATCTACTAGTAGAGGAGCGTGCTGCGGAAAATCCGGCAGTCTGCTGGATGTATAGGCCGCAGCCTGTTTTCTCCACTGTAAGCGCGCGTGTCGATATACATCTCTTTTTCTGACTTTTATATTTACGTACATATAGGCGCAATGGATACGCGTGCTCTGGACATTGGGAAAATTTGGCTCGTTTTGTTTTGCCGGGCCGAACGGTCAAGCTGGTTTGTAAGGCGCGCCTCTCTGGCTATGTGAATCTTTTGAATGGGGAAATAGCGGAGGGCTGTATTACCGAGTATTGGCTGCACGAATATCTTCGATGAATTCATAAATCTCGTCCATCTCTTCGTTTCTCTCTCTCTCGCTACGATCTAATCATTTCGTATAAACGACGGCCTGGAAAGTATGCCCCGGCTGCGTGTAATAAAACGAATAAATTGTGCGCACGTCGAGACGATGTATTATATTGTCTTACATCGCCACAGGAGTCTGTGCACGCGTACGCGCCGTTTTTCCTTCGGTGTGAAAACAACCCCGGCACACCGAACACGTATACCGACTCCGTAAACTCCCCCGAACGTAAGAGGGAGAGAGATTTATCGGGCCAAGTCGTTTCGGCGTAAAAGTCGACTCCTTTCTTCCCGACGCGCGTAACTCAGCCGCCGCGTGCTTTTACTCGCGAGCGAAGCAATCGGGAACCGTACGGAGTCGCTTGATTTCCGATTTCGATCTCGATACGGATCTACGAGGCTTGAGCTTGGGAAAACAATTTGGCATATCCAACGAATTATTCACGCGCTAGGGCACGCGAGAGAGTGGAAGCTAAACGGACTTCTAACGTGTTCGTAATATCATAGAAAAATTTTCTTCGGCCAATGTGAATATTCTTGAGTTTTGACGTTAAATCTGGGTTACTAATCCGAAACGCCAGGGGTCTGATTCCGTAACTATAACGCATCTTATAACGCGCGATACATAACGAAAATTGGGTTCTGCACATGCGCAGAAGCTTATATGAACGGCATTCAACTGACGGAGCTATTATACATGTCCTCTGCAGTTCATAAAATCGCCGGAGGGTGTAGAGGCACAAAGGAGAAATATATAAAAAAAATCCCCAGCTCGAAGAGTGGCTTATCGGCAGCGAATTTTTCACGTTACAAACTCGACGTTGATCCGTTTAATCGAGGGCGCGAAAGGGGTTACATACGCGCACTCACATACATACACAGAGACGTTCGATGCACGATCGAGCATTCGAGGGTTTGCTATGAGTATCGATTACTCGGCAGGCTTTGCCTTTCATAAGAGCCGCCTCGTTCCTCTTTCTTTTTTTTCATACATCGCTGGCATTGTTCAGTTTCTAGTCGTTGCAATTCTTCTTCGGTTTTTAATTGCCAAAGGCCATTTGGCGATTTTCTCCTTTATCCGTACACGACGATTCTCTCTCTCTCTCCCTCTTTCTATCGTGCTTTTTTTTCACCGCTTGTGTATACAAGTGTTTCGGCCATAAGGTCTTATTTAAAGAGCGGTAATATATTGCTTTTAATGGAAAGCCCGATATTGCCCCCCTCCCCTCCACTCTCGCACACACATACGTATATAGATATGTACGCGTTCTATGCAGTCCACCCTTCGATATATAGATACTGCTGGTGTGTATTGTTATTTTTCGCACGATTCGTTATTTACAATATCCATTTGTTCGGTTATATATCGAGATTTGTTATAAAGGCTTCACGATTAATTGCCGTTTTCATGAATGATCGGATACAAGTGCAGCAAGTTTTATTGCTAGCTCCGTATGCGCGTCTGAAATATTACATAAGCTTTATAAAATTTTCAATAATGATTTTTCATTTGTTAAGTATAAGAAAAACACTTTTATCGCGAATGTTTTATCGAGATTACTTTATATCGTAACTATACGAGCGAGCTGAACTTTTGATTGAAAGAAAAAAACAAAAAAATCGCTTCGGATGGCGAGTTGATGAAGATGCCTTACTTTCTCGAGCTGAACAAGAAAACAAGCATTAATACCCTTTTTGCCAGTCGCGCCTTCGAGAGAACGGTTTTCTCTCTCCCGAGAGCCATACTTTTTCCGCAACTTATTTATCTCCCTTTACCACGTCCTTACAAGTATTTTTAATAAACGCACATCAACACCTTAGCATTAAATTTCATTTATTAACCGATTATTCGTAACATCTCACTACTCTACGTCAATGATTAATGAAAAATTGACGCCGCATCGACAGCCACGACTTGATCCGCATCTCAACCGGCAGGATCCCCTATTTATAATGCAACATCTTTTCGATCGGGCGATTTGCATAAACGACACTTGACTCCCCTCGAATTTTACTCGGGACGAAACATGTGCTCGTGGAAAATTCATCTTGAGAGCCATAGTGAGCCTGATAAACGTAGGAGCGCATAATAAGAAAAATAATAAATCAAATCAATGAGGCATGCGTCGAGCCACAATCATACTGTAAGCTCAGACTAGCGGATCCCAAAGGCAAACTGATAGTCCAGTACGATTAAGCGGCAATGGCCTGTTGGCCCAAGTGACGTTTTCACTGGCGTGGAAGACGGAGGCTCTTTTATTCTGCATAGTGTGACTGACGGGCTTTCTTTTAACGCTCCGCCCTTTTTTTTCTATTTTCCCATTCCACTGGGCGCTAAAGGCAATTTATTTTTAATTGAAATGAGATGCATGGCTAATCATGGGAGACTCTCGCGGCTTACTGTTTGGCTAGATTAACCCCCTCTAGACTAGTCCCTTGAGTGTGCTCGACAAACACATGAGCAGCTGAATTTAATCTCCATCCAAGTGTACCAGTGCAGCTCCATATACGCGCACTTTTGCCGCGCCACAACAGCTTTTTGCATTATTTTTTTTTCTAATACATTTTGCTTTGGGGTTCCGCGCGAAAGGTCGAATAAATCGATAAAAATAAACATGGAACATCAAACGTGTACCAGCGAAGTAACGCGAGCTGCATCCAAGAGAATGCCAAGTCGAAGGTAAAAAGAGAGAAAATAACCGGCCTAGCCAAAACGAAAAGATTCAATTGAAATTCGTGGAAGAGTTACAGAGACGAAGAATGAGGGGAGGCGAGGGGGGTCGAGTCGGATCCAGATAAACCGGGTTTAACTTTCGCAAGCGGAGAGCAGCAGCAGCTTCTCATCGCGAGAGTCTTTATCTTCCACACGAAAGAAATTCGCAACGCGGCCAAAAACTAGGGAAGCATTGTACCTGAGTATACACATAGCGAGCGGCGGTCCTCCTCCTCCATCTTCCATCTCTCTCGACTCTGTCCGGCGGAATAAAAAACCGGTTTCATTGGCATGCCGTATAGATCGCGAGAGTCGGAGAGAGGAGGAGAGCGAAGAAGAACTCGGGGGCCCCAACGACTTTTAGATTCGCTTTCCTATACGCGTATTGCCGCAGCAAGTATATTCTCGAACCTACCTCTCTCCCTCCCTCTTTCTCGCTCGCTCTCGTAGAGCTATTGGCGCGGAGAGCCGTATGTGTATGTGTCCTCTCTGCAGTGCACATTTTGTGTAGCGGATCGACAAAAAGTCCTGGATGTTCCGAGCCTCGTGGGATTTTTTTTTCGCCAACCAGAGAATACTAGATATGTTAGAGGGAGGGAGAGAGAGGGTTTTTGGATCGAGAGGGATAAGGTCCTGCGAAATATTGTGCCAGGGATTGTTGGGACATTGGAGGGAGCGGAGGAGAAACGTGATGGAAATACGGCTTTTTGGGGAAGGGGAGAGGAGCTGAGGTATCGAAAAATTGTTGAATCTTTTAAACGAGCCTGCTCGTTGAGCCTATGATAAGGTCTGCATTTGCGGACATTTGGGATTTGAAAAAGATACTCTCCGCCTGGCAACAACTTCGGGCTTGAGTTTTCGCAAAATTTCGATTATCTACGGTGAGCATTGACGTGACTCAATAAACTTATAAGCTTAAAGAACTACCGGTCAGATCGGCAATTATCTAAATTGGAGAAACGAATAATTTGTCAAGCTCTAAAAGAAATAAAATTTCGAGCTAACGTCGCGTACCTACACGTGGAACCTTACAGCACTCCGAGCCAATAAGACTTTATACTTTATGCGCGCAAAAGCCGCTGTGGTGCCGGCGGCGGCAGAGCAACATATATATATAAGCACGTGCACTCTCGGCTGCATCGAGAGCGGCGTAAAAGCCCGAGTGCGCGTACAGAGAGACACATATCGGGTCGCAAGCAACAAACTTTCAAATGTAAAACTTGAACTCACCGTAGGGGGAGTCTTCAGGTGGTCTCTCGCCGCTGTAACAGCCTGCTCCCGAATCTCTCTTGCTCTTTCTCTTCTTCCTCTCTCTCTCTCTCTCTATACTTTCTTTCTCTATCGAGAGAAAGAGAATGGCCCTCTCAATCGCGCATGGACGCCTCTTGAATTATCGGCTTCGACTCGCTGCGCACTCGGTCCCTCCTCACTTCATCACCGAGTCCACGCATATTCGTCACCGGCGATCACAGCTCAAGGCCCAATGACCTTGCATACCGCGTGTCTTTGCAATCGATATATACCAAATATATACGTATATGCATGTATATAAGTTTCACGACACGAGACACAGACACACGTACACACGAACGAGGACGGCAGCGAGAATACAAAAACTTATGGGTGCGTGCGCGCAGTCGAGCGGTGGGCTCGAGACTAAAGCACCGGCCCGGTCTACTAGGGCCTTATGTAGCCTCGGCACACGCGGCGCTGCTGCTGCTGCTGCTGCCGGCACTGCTACTGTTCTCCCGGGCCCGCTCTTTGCCGCCTGCGTGCAGAGACCCCTTACCCCACCTTCTTCCCTCTCTCTCTCTCTCTCTCTGTTACCCCTCGACGTCCGGCTCTTTCCCGTGATGCCCCTGCCTCTCGCTCCCTCGCCTTTTTCACCCCGTAATTTTCGTTCGTACCCCCCACTCCCCCCCTCTCTCTCTCTGCTGGGCCGCTAAACCCCCATATGTATGTATAGGTGTACTTTACTCGCAACCTCTTACTGTCCTCGCTCGTTTGCGAAATTAGGAACAATTTCGTTAACCGGGAGACGTGGACGCCGTTGCACACCAACATGTACGCCGATCTGACGTGTAGATGGATCCCGATAATTGCGCCAGTTTATTTCTACCTTTCTTTTGCACATTTCACCGATTTGGAGGAAATTGGACTGCATTATCAGATCGTGTCCATTCCATTGTCAATGTCGATGTTGAGAATGACATTTGCACGCAGTCTGGTTACATATATTTTGTGACGGGTATAATTACATTTGTAACTCTGGAGAAATTAACGTTATAGTATAACAATTATAATTTCGATGAAATTTTAATAAAAAAAGTCAACGCGAAACTTACTTTCGACGTAAAAGTAACATAATCTCGAATTCTCGTCGGGTATAAAAAGCCTCGCTTTTTTTTTCTTTAACACAGTATAGCCTCGCTGGCTCAGTGGAGTATTAATTTCATTATACGTCCACCCTTAGCCCTGCCATTCAAAATCTCATCGCCAACACTTTGTAATGGTATACGGCATATATCTATACCGGGCTACGGACGCAACACCACCCTCATTAGCTGCTTTTCTCTTTTCCGCTCTCTCCCCATCTCTCTCTTTCCTGCCAAAGTATACAGCCCGCTCATAAGTACGAGCTAACCTCGAGGTAGGTACACAATAATCGTCAATGAGCGTACGAAAGAGTGGGTGACTACTATACGCGTTACGGCTGCGTGCGCTTCAACGCGTCCAAGTGTATCGGAGTTTGGTTATATACCGTCGAGAGCATTTTTTTCGCTCGATGCTTATAGGGCTCTAGGGAATTCGCGTTCCGGATGATATTTGCGCTGATTTATATTTCTGGAGGGGCCTGGAAAAAAAAAACAGCGTGGAAGCCCGCATTGCCACGATAGCAAAGGATATGAGTTAATTTAATGGATTTTGAATATCGGCCAGCTGGCTCTCCCTCCTTTTTCTCTTATCCCGAGAGATTTTAGGATAGCTGCTGACTTTTATTGTGATATTCTATAGAAAAGTTATAGCTAAGCGGATCATATTTAGCATTATCCTTTTTGAATCGAAATAAACGTAAATTATATAGCCGAGCCCCGTTCTTTGCTATTTTGAAAATAAAAAAAAAACATTACCTATGAATAATTATCAATTAACTAAATCGACTGTAGCTTCCAACGATTGAACGAACAAGTACTTATATTAATGTAAAAGCAAAAAATCGTAATCTCCAAGTGCTCGGATAGCCTGTAACGCGTAACAAGACCGTTTGTTTAGCCTATACAGCAAACTCGGTATAGATCATTCCTATACAGAATAGGCGTACAGCCGAACAAAGTTATATCCATTCAGTCCCAATTCGTAGTCCATCCAGAAGAGAGAGATATCTCATTACCAGCCGCAGGGCCTTTAGCGGGTATTTGACCTCCCATGTACATCCATACGATGTCGCGCCAAAGCGAGCAACCATAGAAAGGCTCGACGAAAATTCGCGCTGCCACATATATATAAAGAGTAGAACCGGCCGTGCGCACATTAGACCGTGATACCTTCACATAAGGCGCGCGCGCGTGGGATTACGCCGCTGATATCTCAACTGTACCCAACGATAAATCGCTCTTAGCGAAGGAGGGATGGGGGTATAATGAGGTGGGGTGGGGGGAGAGCTAAGTCCCTTGGCTGGGCCGATAAATTAATCCTCGGCGGGATAGGACATGGACTGCTGTCCGGTAGCGGTGGCGGCTTATTATCTCTCGGGGAGAGCCTGGAATTAGCATCTGATTAACTGGGCCGCCTCATTGTGTCATTCGGCAAGCTGGAGAGTCACGGGGCACCAGCCTTTATGCACGCGGGACAATGAAGATCGAGAGAGAACAGTTCGCCGCGCCCTCGATGCGATATGTAACGATGCGCTCTCGCTTCTTTTCTCCCTTTCTCTCCCTCGGACCCCGGGGGGCATTTAACCCTTAGCCGGGGTTAAAGAGACAGTCGCGGAGCGCGGCTATCTCTTTCTCCCTCTGTCTCGTTCGGCTTATTTTTCCTGGTGATCAATTTAACTTTTTTATTATTACAGTTGAATTTTTCGATAGATGGTATATTTAAAAAACTTCATTGATTCTGAAAATTTAGATTTGATTCAAAACAAATTGTTACTCTGCCTCGCTTATTAGAAGAATAAAAGAAAAACGAGCGATTCAAGCCATTGAGAGGTGTGCGGAAAAGGAGTCGACGAAATTCTACCTCAGCCGGGCAAAGACCAGCGTCCATAAATAGCGTATGAATAGCTAAGAGAGTATCGGAGCAACAGCCACATCCAACAAGTCGACGACATCCAACTCCCTAGCGGGCCGAATCAGAATTCATATATAATTTCGCGGCTTTTGCCAGAATATCCCTTGGCCAACCGCTGACGATCTCCATTCACCAGCGTCGTAGAGGAGAAAATAAAAAGGAGAGAAAGCTACAGGCTTCCGTGGCAAAGGGGGAGGGCGCAAGAAAGGGCCAAGTCGGTATAGGAGAGAGAATTGGCCCATTGTCCTTGTTCGTTCTCCTTTCGTTCCATCATACGACGCAAAATCTCGGCCCCCGTAGACCGCAGAGGAAGGATAGGCCACGTGCCGCCGCCGCCTCCTCCTTGCCTCTCCCGCATTCGGGCGCACGCAAAATATCTCGCGCCGGGCGCCCGAGTGTGCACACAATGCGCGCGGCGGCTCTATATAATACGCCCGTTTCCACACAGCCGGCCTGCGTACGCGCGAGGGCTGTCAGTCATCTCCCTCTACGCACGCGCCATCCGTCTTGCCTGGCTTTTTTTTCAGCGCCTTCTGCAGGAGCCTCGGACGGTGCAGGGGAGTAGGGCAAGGAATGGAGGGTGATCGGTCATGTGCGATCGCACCTCCGCTCCTGTTATTATTATTATTTTTTTTTTTTTTTTTTTTTTGAGATTTTCTTCCCTTTTACCAAGCCTGCCCGGGGACGGACTGCCTCGGCTTTCCGTCTCCCGCCGAAAAATTATGGCGGCGGGGGAGAGAAGCCAAGGGGCCCCGATGACTTCTAGACGGCTCCTTTTGCTCGGCTCTGGGCCTCTCTATTCTTCGATTGCCGCACACTCCACTTATTCCACTCGAGCGGGGACGCTCATCTGCTCTCTTAACCGCACCAGGCGGTCCGCGATTTTTCGACGCGCCGCCTCGGGGCTCCTTTACTCCCGATGATCGAGAGCGAGCACTAGACCGCTCTTTCTGTTATTCCTCGAGACGCCCCCAATGACCGAGAGATCCGTATGCGCTCGCGTGCGTTTTCTTAGCCCTTGGCATATGCGCCTGGGCTTTTCAAAGAGAAGACGCCGGGGGGGGGGGAACACTGCTTGCCGATCGGATTTGCCGATTATATCTGCCCTATATACTCCGTGTAATCGATCCTAAATTGAATAACTTGCCCTGTATACTCTTCCTTTGACCACTTTCAAAACCAAAGATTACACTATCTCGAAGACATCGTCCAATTCAAAGTATACAGCCAAATAAGAGAGGAAAACAATATAGTCGCTTAACCGTCAAGATTCAAAAACTGGCGCTTCTCTTATTTTTTCGACAAACCCGCAGAATCGGCTTACCAGGAGACTACCAGGCCTTCGGATCATGGATTTTCTCAAAATTTGGTAGGATGGCTTCTTTCTATTTATAATGAAAGAATACGAAGTCCTAGACTCTAACGTTGCACCATTTTTAAGATATCAATGCCTAAAGATAAAAAATTTAACGTTGTTTTCCCCTATACCATTAATCCCTTGTTCGCTTGATGAAAAAGTTAAACTTTGATTAGACCCTTGACAATATTTTGCCACATTACTCACATATAGATGAAAAAGTACATTATTCTAGACCTATTTGGACCAAAAAATGTGTGATAATGTCAGTCTCACTTTGTGCGAGCCAGAAAAATATATATTTCTTGGCTGCGTATATATTCACACAACAAATGTAAAAGCTATATATTTTTATGGCTCGCAAAAAGTAAGACTGACATTATCACAAATATTCTGGTCCAAATAGGTCTAGAATAATGTACTTTTTCATCTATATGTGAGTAATGTGGTAAAATATTGTCAAGGGTCTAATCAAGGTTTAACTTTTTCATCAAGCGAACAAGGGATTAATGGTATAGGGAAAAACAATGTTAAATTTTTTATCTTTAGGCATTGATATCTTAAAAATGGTGCAGCGTTAGAGTCTAGGACTTTGTATTCTTTCATTATAAATAGAAAGAAGCCATCCTACCAAATTTTGAAAAAATCTATGACCCGAAGACCTGGTAGTCTCCTGGTTAGACGAAGCCGAAAGGAAAGCCGCCGAGGCGCACAGCATCCGCGTGAGGGAGAGCGGCCGATCGAGTAAATGGAAGGGGAGCGAAATCCAGCGGTCCTCGTAAATATAAGTCCCTCCCTCGCGGGGCCCTGCCCACTTCAAGCGCGCGCGGGAAAAGCCTGGCGCGTGTCGCTCGTAACTTTCCGCAGTCGGCAATCGAGGCGGGGAATAAGGCCCAGGGTAGGGTGTCAGGGGGGGGGGGAAGAAGGAGGGAGAAACTTGGCAATTTTCTACAAAATTACGCGTCTTATATGGGTTGTGCCTCCTACACGCAGGCAACTGGGGCCGTGTCCCTTCCTTTTGAGATTTCAGCACGCGCGTATGCGGCATCATATACTATACTACGTGCGCTTGACGATTGATTTCTTCGAGCGACAGTCGTGCGCCGTTGCGCGTTTTCGCCTCCTTTGTCAATGTAATAACGGACCTTGTGAAAATTGCTCGATAATGGCTCTTTTTTCCCCAGGTGGAAGGTAGCAGAGTGAGAGGGAGAGAGAGAGTTACGAGCCGGGATACCGCGCGCTGAAAGCTTTACGAGTTTTCGGCTTGGACGAATCGTTTTATATTTTTTTCGACGTGCATCTATACCTACATTTGAATGCACGTAACGTTATTAGCATCCGTTTTATACGTATATAACTGTGCTGGAAATAAAATAAAAAATGAGAAAAATAAAAAACCATTAGCAATAATCATCTGAAGCTGTTGTGACAATTATACGCTGGCGTCATTAAATATTGAGCTCTCACTCCTTATCATTAGCCCTCGTGAATTTGGCGGCCAGTCTAACTAATGATCTTGAGCGGCCTCATGTAACGTCGGTTACTCGTCAACTCTGCGTCCTAAATCGCATTAGCCAACCTCCGCGCAACCTTCCGATCGGCAGCAAGCGTTGATTCTAAGGCAGTTGCTTGAGACCTCCTTTCAAGACGCCTAAGCTGCGGCCCCATTGAATCGAGAGACCAAAAGCCCCGTACAAGCGTTACTTGAATAGAGAGCGAGCAAGCCGACACCCCCGCACGCGAGCGCTCGAAGAGAGTCGAAGCTGGAACGGGGGGATCGGAGGGAGAGAGTCTTACAAGCCTCCGGAAAAAGGGCACTAATTATTCCGAGAGATTTGGCCAGCAGCAAGCCGAGAGAGAGAGAGAGAGAGAGAGAGAGAGAGAGAGAGCGGCCTCTTGATGGGTCCATCGGGCGTCGCTTGTCCCCCTAGGCTACGAGACGCGTCCTTCGACAGATGCGCGAACGAACGGTGACCCGCTCGATATGTTACATCTACAGCGGCCGCACGTGCACGCGTTGCTTCTCTCTCGCGCAAGCATAGACGGGGCCCAATCGTCTAGGGCCAGTCTAGATTGGTTACGTCGCGCGCTCCGTTGAACAAGCCTCGTTTCGAATTTCGCTGCTTCGCCCGCACACCGGATTATATCCGACTAGGGAAGGGGGGGGGGCTTGAATTACCTCGGGCTGACCGGGCGTTTCTCCTAAACTCGGCGCGTTATCAAACGCGAGCGCCTCGTATGATGGAATGTGGATCGACACGCCCTAAATTGTGCATATGCCGAGGTTTTGTACTAAAAGCTTTTATACATAGCGAGCTTGCGACAAAAGATTTATCCAATCGATATACAAGAGATTATTAATTCGCTGGACAGAATTTATCGGTTGACAATTGCTTGTAACGGACCAGTGTGCTACTGCAGGTAATACACGCTCGGTTGCCTTTCAATTTACCATCTTTCTTTACACGCGTCCTGCTCACTTTTTTGCTTTTATGTAGGGACAGTGATTCTCGACAACGACGATCCTCGAGTTTTTTTTTTATTTCTTTTTGACCAGAGCTCGAGAAAGAAGAGAGGAAGCCAAACAAAAACAGAAACGATAAGTAAGGACTACTCGGTAGTCCATGGGTACGTATACATAGAGAGAGAGAGAGGGAGAGGCGCGCGTATTGGAGTGGCCGTAATAATCGTTGCGGCCAGCGGCAGCGTCTCGAGGGTCAGCGCGTCAGCAAGCGCTTGGACTGTGACGGACGATAGATCGACAGCGGCGAGCGTAGGAAATCGCAAAGAGACTCGCTATAGCCGAGGGAGAGCAGAGTATGGCCGTAGGCGATTTGTCGCAGTCAAGGCGTTACAGGCCGGGGTAATAGCTCTTCGAGCCGCCGGGTTCTAGAGATGAAGTGTCCCGCTGTACCGGCGATTAATTTCCTAGGACAGACAAAGCCTGAGATGAAATAGAGAGAGAGCGGGCCGCGGGGACACAAGAGAGCAAGACGCTTGACCACGAGGGAGCGAGCACGCGTGCGTTCCATAGAAATTTACCCCCCCCCCTGCCCACTATACCTTCGCGAGCAAGAGCTCTCGCTTTTATTATACCCGCGTAATAAACTCGCGTGGTCGAGGTGTCCTTGATATGGACGCTCGGACCCTCGATTTAGGGATAAATATTTACTTCCGCCCGAGTGGCGCGCGAGTCGAGAGTGTAAGATTTTACGCTTGCGTTTGCGGAGCCACTTGAAAGCCTGCGATTTTTCATATACCCGCGTGATTTCGCGCGAGGCATCTCGTATCGATCTGTGTCGTTATATTTTGACAAATGTACATATCATTGTACATTGTGGAGAGATGTACCGCGTAGCCAGTCGGTTAGACTGATGTACAAATCTGTCTTGCTCGTTCAGGAGCTGTTGCAGAATATGTATAACGGTATTCCGGAAGGGAAGATCAAAGTCAAGCTGCTCTCGCAAGCTAAATGTTCCGAGCGTAATAAGGTTTTCTATAATCTCGAGTGTATTTGAATACGCATACGCATAGATCACCGAGGGAAAGGAGAGATAAATGAGTAGGCCGGAACTTGTCGGTGTAAAGAATAAGAAGAGAATACCAAAGAGAAACATACTCGCGTCAGGAGGAAGAAGAAGAAGTCTCTCGATTCCGCGATCACGCCTCCGTAAATCCGAGCTCATCCAGCTCGCTGAATACGACTAATTTTTCACAGGCGCCAGGAAAGAAAAGAGAGAGAGAGACGCGCTTCGAAAGCCATCCAAGGTGAACGGTCAGTTCTTCCGAAGAAGCGCCCTACCCTCACTCCGCTCCCTCTCTCTTGACCGCTGTCCTTTCCTACAGGGCGGAAAAGTCAATTTTTCACGTGGCGCGAGGTATTGTTGCGAGGTCAATGGGTAAGGCGCAGCGCTCGATAGGCCCTCGTTTCTCATGGAAATCCGTGTCGCGCACGACGCGGGCTACCCGAGCGACAGATATAAGCTGGATGATGCTGGTAGTGGTCAGCGAGAGATGATACTCGCCCTATGTTGGATACACGAGAGCTGCTTTGAAGATTATGAAAAAAAAAAAAAAATGAACGTTGATCTTTTTCTTTTTTTGTCGCGATAACGGACTTCTTCATTCGCTCGCTGTGTTTAATGATGTACGTGTCGTGCTTGTATCGCAAGCAAACGAGCCCAGAACTAACGTGCCGCAGAGTAACTACACTCCGGTCGTCGCAAGGAATCAACAATAATTTACGCAGGCAGCCAGGTATGTAGAATCGATCCTCCAAATATTCAACCCATCGGCTACCTACATACAACTCGGGATGCTCGGTCGATACTACGAGAGACACCAACGAGAGAGGGTAGATGAAAAAAGGGTAGTCGTCATCGGCAATCAGACGGCATACGCCTTTTATGGCTCTCGATTTTTCAAAGGAGCCCAATGAATAACGCGCTGCAGCCATTGCTCATCGGACGGATTGATATCGATTACTCGGATTAATAAAAGCCGAGGCGTGGACAAATTGCATCGATTCCGACTCTTTTTCCTTTCAAGCTCCGCTGCAAACGAGCGACAGTTTACTCGTGTCTGTGTAAATAGAGATGTTTGATTATCAGAGATATGTAGCCCTTTACTCGTCCTACGTGATATTTTATTTCTAATGTACAGTCGAACGGATTTTCGGTTATATATAGCGAATTCGATCCCAATGTATCGATTGAGTTTTTTCCCTTTTATATGATAGTCGAGCAGAATCAGAGTTAAATCTTCTTTATTGTTAAATTGAAAAGAAAAAAAAACCTGTGGCAAAACGATTTTTACGTCAATATTTTGATGCGTCTCGGATCATTTTTCAGAAAACCAGCTCCATCAATATCCAACCGCTTCAAAGTAACTCCGCCTTTCCGACGCAAAAAGCGTTGGCTCGCCGAAATCACACTTCCATCACCAAGACAAGATTAATTTTTATCGTATCTCCGGTTTTCTGCTTTTTTTTTCTTCTTCCCTTCAAATCCAAGCGAATTTAATATTACCAAAGCGCAGTGAAAGCAAAAGAGAAAAAAATTCAGGGCCAATACGTAGTGACCGAGAAAAAAAAATGTATACTAAAAAAGAAAAAGAAGCCTTGGAGACGCACACGCCTCTTGCTGCAATTAATAAATCGCCGCGATTTTTCACACGCGCGTGTTTGCCGTCCATCAATTATTCGCGATCCAGCGATCGATCCTCGTCTTTGCTCTCTCGCGAGACGCAGGAGAAAAAATGTCATCCTCGTAAAAAAAAAGACGAAATCCGGGGGGAGGGTGGAACGGGAGCACACACATCGCAGAGCCTCAAATCGATATCTGCCACAGCTTCTTATTCTTTTTCTTCGTTCGAACTATACCGTGTATTATGTGTGTGTGTTTTTCCCTTTCTCGTTTTCTCTCGACCCTCTCCGCGATCTCTTTTCTTCGCCCGAGCTCGCTCGACTTCGACAAATATTTTCCTCCGCGCGCCGACGCAACGGCAACAATGAAGAATAGTGGAGGGATACGCTCGTAGCATTTTTGCCATGCGGATGAGCCTCGCCGCAGCTTGGCCGGCTTGAATCACTTCCGAACGATAGACTCAGCCGGCGTGTACGACGACTCCTTGCTTCTTCTTCTTATTCTTCTTTTCCAAACGAACGACGATTTTGACTTATTCCTCGGCTTGAAGGATTTTAGAGTCGTAGGCGGCTCTTTGCCGCAGACTGGCGGAAACGCGTGTTTACCGTCATCAATAAAGGTAAACGGTCCAAGCGTGCAAGCGGCGTATCACGGATATACACAAGCGCGTGCCGAATTTTTAATTCTCAAAAAAATGAGTGCTCTGCGTGTACATGTGCGTGCGTATGTACGTATGAGAGAGAGAGAGAGAGAGAGAGAGCGAGAGAGAAAAGCGTTCAGGACATAAATTATATTTATATGCAAGGCTTGGGTAGTCCCGGAGGGATTTATGTTTGTGAACTAGCGTCACGCGCGATTGATTTACTGCTTAATCTTTTTAGGCCCTCCACGCCCCCCTGCACTTTTGTCTGTGGTTCCGGGCTTGAGCGCTCACAAAACGCCTCGCGAGGCTCTACGTTTCTTTTTTTTTTTTTTTCATCACGCCCTCCTCGTCGTACTATACCGCGGAAAATTATTTATTATACGACGTTTTCTGCGCGACGGTGCCTTCTGCTTTTGCCATATCTGGTATTGGTTTGTTAAATAATTTTTACATGTAAACAAACAATGGCCGATTTGAGGTCGCAAACAATATAGATTATAGTACAGGAGCGCGACCCGAGATCCGTTATGTTGCCTTGATGTTTTGTATATCTGTACCCATGTCACTTCTCTATAGACGAAGGTCTATTATCGATAAACGAAAATTTTCAATTTCTAAATATTTATGATTTTATGGATAGTACGTTGAGAAACAGTTAATACTGGCTCTGTCGCGAGTGTGATCAGCACGCAATCTTTTAGAGAAAAAATGAAAGAGAGAGATACAGGTATCGACGGCTATTATTATTGTTCTCCCCGTCAGCTTAACCACATCCCCTTCTCCCTGCAGTCGCGGTCTTTTGCTTGTTTAATTCACGACATAATGTGCGTGTACGTAGATACGAGCTGTACATTATACAGCAATACCGCATACCCGTACCTTACCAACACGCGTAACGTTTGGGGAAAAAAATCATACGTTATCCAACATTCGCGACCTCGACGTCGCGCGTGTGCATCGAGTTTCGCATAAAAATACATATATCTTAAACGGACCTGGATAGGTTTCATGTGGAAATTAAATTTTATTTTATCCAAAAAATATAACGCAACGAAAAAAGTATTTCTCGATGTTTTTTAAAAGTAAATGAAAGATTACAAGTTTTTACAGTAATTGAAATAATCTTTGACAAATAATGATAAACAAATTTTCTTTTAATCATCCCACACATCTAATGTAAATATTATATCATTTGAACTATAACCTCAAGAATATAATCCAGGCAGTTTTCTCGGTTCAAATTACGCGCTCTAGAGAATGTGTATCCGAGGAATGAGTCTCTCATCCGAATTCCGATAGGCCATTGGATGAGAGGTTGTAAGAGCAGTAATACTGTTTCTGGTGAATGATCATTGTGAAAACGGCAATTGGTAATGTTGTATCGCCAGATGTGCTGAAAAAAGAAATACTATCTCTCTGTAGCCTTTCTCAACTATTTTTTTTTTTTTGTTGACATCTCTCTATTTTTCTCTGTATTGTTCATTTTCATTTCGCACATTTTCTTTTCTCCTCCTGTGTCAGTGTACAGTGTAGTCGTAGTGTCACATGCGTGTCGTTCATTTGTGATTTTTATAGACTGTTTTATTTCTGGACTTTTAGGTAAATTATTCTCTATGTTAGTTAATAATCTAAGCTTTAATTTTGTAATGACTGCTTTAACAAGTTCGAATGTTAATCTGAAGATGTTGAATTCATTACATCACTCAAATTAACCTTAATAAATATTAATGAAAATAGTATTGATAGTAGTGATTATATTATCATTTCAAAATAACAGCCTCGCAAAAGAAAAATAAAGCAAAATAGTCCATATCCTAGTTATATTTTATTAACCTTTCAAAAGGCTCAGAATCCCAGTGGTGCTCATTTAAAATTCTCTGTTTACTTGCACAGCTGACGACTACATTGAACGCCATCTGTTAGCAGAATTTCTTTCCCTCTGCCCGATTCAAATACCAATGCATAGTCATAATCATTTTTAACTTTTTTATTTCTTTAGCAATCGAAGTTTATTTAAAATATTATTTTTTGTATTAAATTTAACTAATTCAGATCATTCGGTATGATGTAATATCGACTACAGTAAAAATTAATAAACAAAAATTTTTCCAAAAAGTTAAGGTAATTTTCTAGTAAAACATGTTGACTTTTACTAACTCAATTATTGAGTTTGTCATTTTGCACTTATTAATTTACATATTTATCCAAATACAATCAGTGTTGCCCCCATATACTGACTGTATTGCGATAATCGTAGTACATAAACAACATTGCCGTTTTCTCGCTCCCACTCGACAACAACAACAACAGCCCTCTCTCTTTTTCTTTTTATCACACTTCTCTTGAGCATAGGAAAATATATAATCTTGAAAAATATAATCAATTAAATTTTGTTTCAATTCAATGCAACGTTCTCTAGTTTTATACATAGCCGTACGTAACATGAATTCTCTGCAAGATAAAAAACCAAAATCTGACATTTGTTCCCACTTGTACTCTCGTGCTTTTATTTTAGTCATTGGAAAACGTACGAAATTAAACCGATATATAAAAATCATTGGGCATTTCGCAATAGCGCGCAGGGAGACACAGTTCGAAGGCACCGGCCGAATGATCGAAATTTGTTCAGGAGCCGGAAACAGCCGGCTGCAGCGCGCGAGAGCGGAATTTGTATCTGCTGCGGGCCCATTACGTGGGGGGAGGGGGAAAGGGATAGGCCACTCGGGCTATTCACGCACCCGCATGCCCGAGGACGGAGTTGAAACCGGGCCGCCCGTGGCGTTTCTAAATCCCGTCAACGAGATCGAGTGGCTTCGGCCTATGCATCTGAAATACAGATAGGTGCGTGGAGGCTACAAAGCACTAGGAGGCTGAATCTAGTTCCGCCTCGGGTTACAATCGGCCAAGCTAATTGTTTACTTTGACAGAGGCGGTTAGCGCGATCAACGAGCCGCTATACGGCTGTCATTGCTAAGCTTCTTGCAGCTCAGGCTAACTATACTTATAATGTAACATGTTATAATAGAGGCTATTTTGGTCAGCTGCAGTGAACACGGTTTATACACCAATTCAAAACTCCACGAGCATACCTTATTTTTTATTGTATAATAAAAGCCTCATTTCTATACATAAAAAAAAACATAATTAGATAGAAGCTTCGTCGTCAAAAATTAGAAAGCTAAGCCAATGCCATGTGTGCGTGTGTCAAGGGAAAAGCAGAATCAACGGAGGTGGGTAGATCGAGAAAACCAGCCTCTCCCCTTCCCCAGCCGCAGGGGCGCGCCAAGGAGGAGCAATGTTCGCGCATTACTATCAAGCCGCGGACACGCGCCGTTGGGCGTCCCTTTTCGCAGGCCGCGCGTCATTATAAAGTCGTTAAGCTACAGCAACGCACTATCGATTCATGGCGCGTGCACACTGAGAAAAGTGTTATAATAAAAATTGTTAAAAATGTAACAAAAATTACTATTTTTTTTAGTAAAGTGGAGATCCACTCGGCATATAGTAAAA
>JAPYYQ010001375.1:0-41939 GCA_030522585.1 Anagyrus pseudococci
CGGGAAAAAACAAGAAGAAAATGTAGAGTACATTTTTTTGATCCGAGGCTTTATTTTGTTGCTACAGCCTTATAAACAAATAAAACTTGCGGCAATCACGGATAAGTTCAAAGTGACTTTGTCCCATGTTCAGGCTATTGCAGGTAGGTTTATAATTCTTGCGGGAACGTCAGCTTTTTTTAAAGTACAGAGCACCATGAAGAACACAATAACGCAAAAATGCAATTATAGAACCTTTCAGCGATTGCCGCAAGGTTTATTTGTTTATAAGGCTGTAGCAACGAAATAAAGCTTTGTATAAAAAAAATGTATTCTACATTTTCTTCTTGTTTTTTACCCGTAGAATCGATTATCATAATTGAATTTTTCAATTTCCGACCTTTTTTATATTTGTTTAAACAATTATTGCAAAATTAAAATTTTGAAAAAAGGAAAAATAGGGGTACTTTTTTAAAAAAAAAAGCTGACGTTCCGGCAGAAATCATAGACCTACCATTGCTGGTCTAGGCTTGGGACTTAATGGGTTAATATTCTTACTTCAACAATTTCCTCGTAGAATAAGAATAGTAAATTTGGATTATGTCGAAGAGCTCATGCTTCTTTCACATGCTCTTAATAAGGACTATACAACACTTTAGAACGCGTAAAAAGAAAATTGAAAATTAATTTTTTGTTGTTATTAGCAGATATTATAATGTGATAAATTGAAATATACATTGGTTGTTTTAAAAATAATGCCAATACTTTTCAAAGTTTCCTTCATATTTACAATAATAGGCGCTTTTTTCTAAATGATAGAATGATACAGCTACATCCTTTGGGTTACGCGCGACGTAAATCACCTAAATAATGTTTGTTTAAAAAATTAATCAACTGTTTCTATTATACTTTTTTTATACTTTAATTAATTAAATGCTAAATAAAGAAACTACTTTACTTTACAGTTAGACTTAATAATGTTAGGCATCAAACTAAAGGGAAAATGAGTCTTAATATATCTTGGAGATGGTATTGTATCCGCAATGTCATTCAAAGATATATAATTCGTAAGTAATGGTTCATAATAATTCCTATTTCATAATAAAAGATTATAAAATAGGTCATAATACTTACTCTAAGAATGGAAATCTTTTGGTTAAAGGAATTGTTTTAGCACTTTCAAAATTCATATCATTACCCAATAACCATACCATTTCTTGCGTTAACGTAGTACCTGTTTTTGTAAAAGCAATCATTTACAATTTAATTTTGTTTTTAATGACAAACCTTGAAGAATTATAAATACTTCAGATTAAAAAAAATTTTGTTATAGAATACCTGATCTTGGAAAAGTAACGGTCCACACATCATCTGATTTGACATTGAATTTGTAGTACGTTGAATAGTTTTTTACATAATATGTCGGTAATAGATATTGATTCCCAACCCTTGCAAATCCACATTTTTATCCCTTAAAGCTACTAGTTATTTCCTTTACTTCTTCTTCGTTTAAAGGTTCAATTTTTGGCAATTCAGTAGTCATGATTAGATCCGAGATTTAATTTTTAAACAAAATGTGTCTGAAAAAAGTGTGCAAGATTCGTGATCTAATGCCTTACTTATACATTTCAGACTTATCGTGGACATCTGATTTAATTTGTGATAAGATAATTTGGTTTATTAATTTGCTTCTTCTTGCAGAAAGCTTATCACGATATGGAAAGACAATTGATTACAACTTTAAACCCAAAAAAATTGTAAAAAATCTGTATGTTTGTACAAGTTTATTTAGTAAATAACTGTTTTCTTTTGGACTAATCCACGAGTTTTGCCAAAACAAAGCTTGTTAACTATCGAACAGTTTTTTTAATTATTGAATATAAAAAATATATTTTTTCTATATGTAACATTATACCGTCGGTGAGTTGACATTTTCGCAAAAAAAGTACATTTTTGTAATGAGCAAAGTTGATTAAAGGTTATTTTGCAAAGGCTCACAAATACGTAGTAGTGTACGGTGATGAAATGGCGCATCATCGCAGCAATGCATCTAACATTTACCTTCATTTATGAGTGCAGTAGATATCGTCGATGCTAGCGAAGAAAAACCCTCGGTGAAAGGTCCTAGCGAAGACTATCCCGTTTGAGATCTCGCAGAGAAGACTATCCCATTTGAGGATTTCATCAAATTTGTACGTTAAAATAACTCAAGAATTCGGGCTTAAAAGTGACTTTTTGGAATTTTCAAAGGTGCATCTTGTTCATTAAGTTGTAAGGATTAATATTGTCGGGGAAAAAAAATTAAATTTACGAACTTATTAATGATATATATATATATATATATATATATATATAGATTTTAAAAAACAATTGTGAAATTGGATAGTCTTCGCTGTGAGACCGCCAAATGGGATAGTCTTCGCTACAGTTTGAATTGGGATAGTCTTCGCTAGCATCAACGATATATGTGATACTTAAAAAGAAATAAGAAAAATAACTCCGAGAAAAAATGTCCAAGCCTCTACATTACCTATAATTGGTTACATATACACACAATGTACCCAACGAAATTCACTAGAACCTTTTTTATTAAATGCCACTTTAAAAGCTTACTGTAATTTCGTCGATCTCTGCTTTACCTTCTATAGGTAATCGAGTCTTAAAAAATGTATAAACGATCACCTTACGAGTCTCGATATTATTATCAGTACAGAGAGAGTGACTAATCAATACAGATAAACAATTATATAGTATTATTCTAGTGCTAATTTTAATATTTCAAGAATGCTCAAAGTTACTAAAGTATTAAAAATTAAAACGAAATTCTATTTTTATTGTCACATATGACGCGAGACCGAGCTCGCGCCAGCGGAAGTGTTAAGTTTCCGCGGGCCGAGTAGCCGGCGGAAACTTAATAAGAGTAAAGGCAAGGGAAAACTACATCAGCAGTTTTCGTCAAGAGCGAGACTATAAAATCGGCAACGATACGCGTCGCCAGCAGACGGGATTTAGACAGTACGCAATGCATCCGTATAAGTTGCGCCTTAGATGATAATTGACTCTCTCCTCCGCCCTTTACTAATTTTAATAAAGATATCGCCCGAAAATACAACTGTGTCACTTCTTTTGCTACAAGAGTCTACGGGCCACGCGGGTTACCCTCATTCCCACTAGCTGTACGTAACATTATATTTAGAATCTCTAAAATTTCTCTTCTCAAAGTATAATTTTTAATTTAAAATAAAATTTTTAACAAAAGTTCATTTGGGATAGATTTAATCACACAAAGCTTTTCTTCTGTTTAGCCCTTTATATTACAACTCGGACCACAAATCAACAAGATCCAAAATCATGTACAATAATTGCATATTAAGTGCTGATGTTCAGGATTATCTCAAGCATAAATGTTAACAAATGGAAATTTCAAGTCTGTGTTACGAAGATTATCTTCGATCCACCGATTGGCTGTATTATTTAATTCGGGTGTAAACATCTCTTGCCATGCTTGACGTTTACCTTCTCGAATAAAATTATCAGTTTTGAAAAAAGCTTTATTCGCGCCACGCGTCATGTTAACCATTTTATTATTTTGGAAATTGGTAAACTGCAGATGTTCTTCCAGTTCTTCATACTGTTCTTCACTGTAGGATTTTTCCAAAAAGTTTGATACTTTTTTTATTGTAGATGGTAAATCCTACATCGATAGAAGTTAAATAAATTCAGATTCGTAAAAATATTTTCTTTAAAAGAAACCGTTTATTTTTACACTTACATTAATTATTTCCTCGTAGAACAAAAACAGTAAATTTGGATTGTTTCGGAGATTCCATGCTTCTTTTACGTGCTTCCAATAAGAACTCCAAGATACTTTGTGACAAATAAAAGTAACAACAAATGAAATTAAACATTTTCAATACAGGATTTGCATATATTACAATTTGTGAATAATTCAAATACCTAGATTATTTTGGAAATAATACCAATATTTTTCAAAGTTTCCTTGATAGTCCCAACATAGTGCACTTGTTTGAAAATGATAGTAGGAAACAGCTACATCCTTTGGATTACGTGCTACGTAAATAACCTAAACCATAATATTTGATTAATATATTTTTATTAATAAGTTCGGAAATGCTTTACTTTACTTTACAGTTGGACTTGAGAATATTAGGTACTAAACTCAATGGAAAATGAGTCTTAATCAGTCTTGGAGATGGCATTGAATCTGCAACTGTACTTGATAACTGAATACTTGTAATTAATGATTCGATTTCATCATTATTTTTGTTAGCTTCTAAAACTTTTTTGCATAAATTAGTATCTCTAGCCATGGAGAGTCTACAAATTATTGTTAAGTATCTTACATTTCCATTTTATTAATAAAAAATTTTTAAAATGTGCCATGGTACATATAAATACTTACTCTAAGAATGGAAACCTCTTCCCTAAGGGAATGGATTTAGCAACCTTAAAATTCATATTGTTACTCAATAACCATACCATTTCTTGTGTCAATGTAGTACCTGCATTTGTAGAAACAACTATTATACAGTTCTATTATACTGTTTGTTCTATTTGTAACAGCGAATACACATATGTTACACTGTACCAATGCTCAGGAGTTACAATAACGTTAATTCATTGAAATTTTGCATTACATTATTTTAATGTAATTTTAGACTAATTTGCTATCACAATAATTTTCTAAAAATATAATTTGTATGCAATTTAATTTAACTCTCAGAGAATTAATTTTATTAAAAATTAATCATACGTGACTCGGTAGTCTATATACTGTCAACATTTTAATCATTAATTTTTAATAAGAAAAAATAAAAGATTTTTATAAAGTATTTTACTATACAATACCAGATCTAGGAAAAGTTACAATCCATACATCATCAGATTTGACATTGAAGTTATAGTAAAGTGAACAGTCCTTTACATAATTAGCAGGAAAAAAATACTTTTCATTAACTGTTACCCAACCAGATCTTACGCCTTTAAAGTCACTTGATATTGCTTTTAATATTTTTTCGTTTACATATTCAATCTTTGGTAATTTGGTGTTCATGGTCATAACAGATATTTATACGAAAAAGTATACTAAAAAATATATTGAAACTGTATGCGTCTTGCTTTTATTCACATATACAAGGTGTGGCTTTGTTCACTTAAAAATTGTTCTGTTAATCCATCTGCAATAGCCCGATAAATATTGTATTATGGTCGATAAAAAAATGTAGCAGCAAATAGTTCTCATAAAAAGGTTTTAAAAAAATACTGAATACTGAATAACACTTTTTTTATAAAGAAGTTTATAAAAATGGAAATCGAAAGAAAATTACCTCACAATGATGCATTTAATTATGTTAAATTTGAATACTTTACATTTTAGTATTTTAAATTTTAAAAGGTATATGTTGCTCGAGGAACATTTGAAGTTAACATGAAACACATTGAAACTGTGCAGTTAGACAGGGAAGTTTTATTTCAATCACTGTTACATTGAAAAATAAATTACTGGGACGTTACCGAACGTACCTAATTATTTACGGGAAAAAATAGCTGATTAATGTCAATTCTAGTGCAAAGACTAAAATTATTTTCTATTAATATTTTTAGCTACTGCTTGTAATTTTTACTGTTATTAATTTCGTTTCTTGCATAACAAAATCTTATGATTAATCTAATTATTTAACGTCAGATCTGCAAAAAATCTTAAATTTGGTTTTTTAATTTTATAAAAAATTAAAAAATCAAAAATTTTTTCATTTCTAGGCTAATTTAAAAAAAGTCTATAAAGATTTAAAAAATTCTTCCGGTAACATTGAATTTCATCATATTAACAATATTTAGATATTAAATGTTATTTTAAAATGTAGAGAATTTCAATTTATTTGTAATTTTTATCACGGATAATGTGTAAATAAGTTAATCATAAAATTAAGCGTAAATATCAACAAATGGAAATTTTAAGTCTGTGTTACGAAGATTATCTTCGATCCAACGATTAGCTGTAATGTTCAATTCTGGTGTGAACATGTTTTGCCAAGCTTGACGTTTGCCTTCACGAATAAAATTGTTAGTTTTGAAAAACACACGGCCTACTCCCTTCGAGAGATTAACCATTTCATTATTTTGGAAATTGGAAAACTGCAGATGCTTATGCAGCTCTTCGTACTGTTCGTCACTGTATGATTTTTCCAAAAATTTTGATACTTTTCTTATTGTAGAAGGTAAATCCTGAATCATGAGATATTAAATAAATTTATTGTTTTAAATAATTTTGATTTTGTAACAAAAATAAATTATTTTAATATACTTACTTCAACAATTTCCTCGTAGAATAAGAACAGTAAATTTGGATTATGTCGGAGAGCCCATGCTTCTTTCACATGCTCCCAATAGGGACTATACCACACTATAGAACGCGTAAAAATAAAATTGAAAATCAATTTTTTGTTGTTATTAGCAGATATGATAATGTAATAAATTGAAATATACATTGGTTGTTTTGAAAATAATGCCAATACTTTTCAAAGTTTCCTTCGTAATCCCAAAAGAACGCACTTTTTTCGAAATGATAGTACGATACAGCAACGTCCTTTGGATTACGCGCGACGTAAATCACCTAAATAATATTAAGATTACAGAGTTAATATAGTTTCGTTAATTTTATAGAAAATAGTAAGGACTATTTTTTACTATATACGTTACCTTACAATTAGACTTGAGAATGTTAGGCATCAAACTAAATGGAAAATGAGTCTTGATGTATCTAGGAGATTGCATTGAATCTACAGTTTGACTTGAAGATAGTTGGTTTGCAACGAACGATTTAACTTCAACATAATCTTTAGAAGTTTGCAAAATGTTTTTGTAAGCATCAACATTGACATATAACGAATCTCTACAAAGCAGCGTAAGGTACCTCGTCTTAGAATTTTATTAATAAAATACTTATAAGAAGTGGTAATAACGTACTACTAACTCGAAAAACGGAAATCTCTTTATCAAAGAAATAGCTTTAGCAACTTCAAAATTCATATCATTACCCAATAACCACACCATTTCTTGTGTTAACGTAGTTCCTGCAGTTGTAAAAACAGTCAGTCAAAATTTAATTTTGTTTTTAATATTAAAGCTTGAAAAAAAACTATAAATATAAAATACCCGATCTTGGAAAAGTAACTGTCCACACATCATCTGATTTGACATTGAAGTTGTAGTACTTTGAACAGTCCTTTGCGTAATAAGAGGGCAAAAAGTATTGATTACCAACTCTTACAAAACCATAATGTATACCTTTAAAGTTACTTGTTATTTCTTTAACTTCCTGTTCGTTTAAATGCTCAATCTTTGGTAAATCAGTCATGATAACTTAAGCTTCAAAAAAGTGCTTCTCTAAAAAACGAGCTTACAAGTGTTGTCATCGACTGTTATTTTTTTTGTATTTCTGTCTCTGCTTTATAACTAGCGTTATCGCAGCTATCTCACTGAACTCGCGATAAGAAAATTTGTTTAATTAATTTTGCTTTTCCTTATAGGATGCTTTGTGCCAATGAGAAAGACGTTAGTCGAACTAATGTGTTAAAAATAAGTTTCGTAATATAATGTCAAAAATATAAATTAAAAAAGCCTGTAAGCATAACTTTATAGATTCTGTAATCATTATTTTTCTTTGACTCAATTGCTCCATTTTCACTAAACAAAGCTCGTTAGACTTGTTTTAATATCTAGTCCGCAGCTTGAAACTGCTTTGCTATAGCTTTTGTTTTCCTTTTGTTTTTGTTTATTAAAAAACAAGTAATTTTCAACTTATAAAAAAGTGTTGTTTTATAACTTTATATCCCAATTATATTTCTATTATTTTAGTAAAATTTTAATACATAAACATAGCCTAAGGCTAGCTATGTTCACTGTGGTAGGATTACTAAAATTTGCAATACTATATGAATTTTATTAATTTTGAAATGGACTTATCAGTCGTTGTATGCTAAAAGAAATCTTACATTGAATAAATTTTGTTTTAGAATCACATTCACGCAATAAAACTGTACAGTGTATCGTACGTAAAATCAACTCGGTACTAAAACAAGGTCAACATACTTTTACAAAAAATTATCGAAATTTCACAAAACCCCAACTGGAGAAATTACACTTGATGTTAAATGTAATTAATTGTTTGTAGAAAAAATTATTTGAAAATACATAAAAATCATTATCAATTTTATTTTTCTCAACAATAGGGGAAACTGAGATGAAACCTGGGGCAAAACAGACCCCCTCCTATTATTTTTTTTGAATATAGAGTTTCGGAAAATGTATGCATATTGCGTGTCTAAGCAGCATCTAAGTTTCTGTTTGTTCGTGCTACTCAGAAACTCTATTATACAGAATAGCCCTGAGAAATAGAAACATAAATTTCGTGAAGGTACCCATCTGTTAGTTTTGTGGTTGCAATTTAAGAAAAAAATTTAATTGATTATATTTTTGAAAGTTTTATCAATTTTTTATTAATTTTCCCTTAAGGTCTTCGTCATGCCCGGGCTTCCCCTGAAAAAAACTTTAACAATAACGAAATGCAAATACTGGCTCTTTAAAACACGTCGTATAGAATCGTTTCGATCGTATTTTATTATTCGCCATGAATACAAACCCAATTTGTTTATCAAGCCCAAGTATCAGAAAATACCTGATGCCAAAAATTTACGGTTAACAACCCCATTTGCCAAAATTCATGTAAATTAAAGGCCCTACCGGTTGGCAAACTCAAAATTTCAAGTTGACAGACAAATAATAATGGTTGGCGTCGAAATACTGCAACAAAGCGAGCCGTATTATTTGCCAGGGTAACCAAAAAAACCATCATGAAATATCCGCAATCCTTGCGCTATACCGACTCTTCAATCGTTATCCAGGTACACGGGATACTGTCCCCAAAGTAAATACATCTGTGGAAAGACATGCGGTAACGCGAGTCACAAGCTCCTACTCGATCCAGGCGTCGACCACGCGGACAAGCTCATCCTCGTCGACAGAACAAAGACTCCGGAGGTTACAATGCTAAAGCCTTCCCCCCTTATTTTTTTAATTACACCTAAACGTCGACTAAAACACGCAGGTGACAAGGCCAACGAAAGCCGACCTCGAGACGGTGCAATCGAGATCGAAAAGGACTGATCCGATATACACACAGCCTATGCTCCCTGGATACACCGGTATATATTCGTGATCGGCCTGATTCAATTGCAAGTACGTTACATTGGTGAAAATTTACAGGTTTCGTGCCGAACATGGGCCTCGAGAGAAACAAGCCGTTTGGTATCAAAGCGACAGAGGCGATAGCGGGTTACGAGAGGCTAGACGCGCAAAAACGAGAGAAGCGAGACGAGCTGCGCAAGATAATAGAGCTGCAATGCGGAGTCCGACAGCCGAAAAATGTGGAAGAGCGTTTGGTTCGTTCGATTTATTTTCCTCCCTTTTTTCTCAATTTTTTCAAAATTTATTATTGTTACTTTTTTTTTCTTTTTGTTACTTGTTAGCTGCTTCGAAGCAAATTTAAATTGCCGTTGATTATGGTTCGACCTGAGCGCGTTGGCATACTCAAATCGCTGCCTGTCAACGAACAATACGTTGATCCTAAATACTACAGTACATCTCCCTATTTTATGGACAACTTGAATCCGCAAAAATATTTCAAAAACGGTACGACTCCTCGATTCTTGTCAAGCGATTTGAAATCTTAGTTTTTCATGCATCACATATTAATGTGAATTATTTCTTTTTACAAAACTGAAAACAATTAGGATACACCGGATTCATTCCGTACCGTCAAGTACACTTTGGAAAACCAAGTAAAGCAACTACGAACGAAAGTTTGCGCACATTTACGTCTAGTCATTTGTATAAAAAAGAGCACGACTGGTCTCCTATCACTATACCAAGCGTTAAAAAAGAGCACAAACCGACAAAAGGCACTACGATATACAGGAAGAATACTTCACTTATGCCAACTTACGCTGGGCACGTACCCGGAGTTAAATACAAGTATGAACATTACTTTTTTTTTAACATTTCGATTATTTGCACGGCCTACTTGACAATTGATTTATTTTACAGAGTTGGAAAAACCTTTGGTTACGACACGAAAAGCGCACACGATGATCTTGAAGAACATCTGTTCAAATTGTCATTTAGAGAGTGTGATATATGATTGACGCTAATTAAAGCAGATAAAACTGAATCAATAATTTTTATTATTATAAAAAAGACCTCGTAACAAAGTTAAAACGATTATTTCAAAAACATAAGTTTTAAAAAAACGATCAAAATGTAGAAAAATTTTAATAAATTTAAATTCTAATTTTACAGTTGTGGAAAAACTTTGTACAAATTTACAATAGCTTGACATTTAAGTGTCATCCGTAGTAAGTATACTTGTGTTTCATTTTTGTTCTTATGACTACTGTTGAGAATTCCATTTCTTCAATATATCAGCTGCTTTTTTCAAATTTTCATCTTTCTGCAAAATGTTATTTACACAAAAATTAAAAATTTGTTAAAATCATTAAAAGATTAAATAAAATGTTAAATTTTGTAAAATTTTACCTTAATGAAGCAGTAACGAACATTGTCTTCTCCCAAATGCTTATGTTCTTCACTGTAAAATGCTGATGGAGGAATGCCTTGTACGCCAACATTCTTTGTCATCCACTTGGTAAATTTATAGTCTTTATAAGTGTCTGTTTCCTCATCTAATTTAACTTTATCTTCTAATGCAGTCCAATTGGCAACCATAAAATATCCACCTTCTGGTATAGTTGGAAACATTCCTACTTCAGTTAAGAACTTGGCCATATAATCTCTTTTTGGCATCAATTCTTCTGCAAGACTAGTAAAATAACAATCTGGTTGTCCAAATCGCTCAAGCTCTTCTTCAAATCCTATAGCTATAGCTTCCTAAAAAAAAATTAAGTAATTAAGTCTCAATTTACAAGAAAAGTATTATAATATAATTATTAAAATACTTGAATTGGTGTAACACAAGTGTACACAGCATTTTGATGAACAACTTGTAAATTTTTCAAAAGATTTGCTGGTCCATAGGCCCAGCCAGTTTTCCATCCAGTTACACTAAACGTTTTACCAGCAGAACCTATTGTAATAGTTCTTTCATACATATCAGGTAACGAAGCTGGAAAATTCAATAATATATTTAAAATTAAGTTTGACAGTTATTTAATAAAAAATATTCCTTAATGTTGCTTACCAATTCGAATATGTTTATATGGTTTATACACCAACCATTCATAAACTTCATCAGATACAACCAAAGTATTCCATTTTTTTGCCAGATCAGCAATAAATTGCAATTCTTCAAGAGTAAAAACTTTGCCTATAGGATTGTGAGGAGTATTAACAATAATACCTTTTGTTTTATTGTTGAACAAACTTTCCATTTCTTTTTTGTCAAATACCCAATCACCAGAAGTGATGTTTCCACTTGTTTTAGTCTACAAAATTAAGTACAATTCATGTGAATATTTATATAAATGTAAAAAATTTTAATAAATTGTAAATCTTATTTACTGGTTGTAAAGCAATAAACTTGGGAACACCTCCAGCCATTCTGATCATAGGCTCATAGCAATCAAAAAATGGTTCAATAATGATCCATTCATCTCCTGGACTAGTATGACCTTGAAGTGTAGCATACAAAGCTTCATATGCTCCAGATGTAACAATTATCTCATTGTTAGGATCCAAGTTTCTGTTTATAAGTTTTGAGTACAATTTAGCAAGAACATTTATCAATCTTGGATGTCCCTAAAAAAGTTAAAATAAGGCAATGTTAGAAACACCATAGTTAAATATTGACATGCAATATAGTCACTAATAGAATAAAGTCATATTATTAATAATATAAATTTTAGAAGAAGCTTTTGTAGAGAAATAAAGTTTGATTGATGTATCACTTACAAAGCCTCTGGTATACTGATTTGTTAGAGGATTTTCGCTGAGAGTAGTATTGGCCAAAGCTTTTCTCACATTTTCTGGAGCATGAAAATCAGGGAAACCTTGTCCAAGATTGAGTGGCTTGTACTTTAAAGCTAATCCAATATATTCAACCCTGCAAAAAGACAAGCGGTAAAGCAACAAACAAAAAAAGACAAAACAAATCAAAAGCAAAAAGTTCTATTACCAGACAGACTTGTCGTTGCCAATGAAGCGATCTGGAAGGTCAAACTTGGACATAGTGGCAAATTTATAGGTGCTTTCAAGAGTATTATTCAGTAACTGAGCTTTAGCAACTGCCTTGAGTAAAGGAAATCTGCTGAACATCTGTAAAATCAAGAACACAACATACAACTAGAAAAATTGCAATAACTTGCCAAAAAAGTTATAAGAGACAAAGTGAGATTTAAGAGACACAAGACACCAGCCTTTGTAAATTATTAAAAAACGTGCTCAGAAGACCAGACAGCAAAAAACAATACTGCTCTCATCGTTCGTCAACCCGTGTCATTGTGTCTCTCAGCAACCGAATTCATGAATTTTCATCGATCGACTGAACGCACTCGGTGGTGGCAAAGTCCAGCGGTCGCCGAATAAAAAAAAATATAAAAGAAAAGTGCCTGACACAAACGCGGAAGGGAAAGAGAGAGAGAAAGAGAGAGACTTACATAAGAGCCGGCTATTTATTAATGAAAATGGCGTGGTATGACGCTCGCGCCGGCGGGAAAATTAAGTAACTGCGTCGTTTACGAGCGAGACTGCTTTTCTCGCCTCTCGACGCTGGCCTTTTTTTATCCGCGCATGCACCAGCTGCGAGATAACGCAGCCGAGCCCAGAACGAGACTGAGAGAGAGAGAGAGAGAGAAGTATATAGCCCGCGCTCCGATCGGCAACGAACAGACGACTAATGGAACAGCTGATGCACAGCGAGTTCTCAACAGGTTGCTTCCTTCTCCTCCTCCCCCCTGCCCTGCCTCTTCGCCCTTATCATCTCTATCAGTATAGACTATGGGTTGCGTAGGAATATTTTTGATATTTTATATCTCTACGCTCGCGTAGGCCCTGATGTTCGAACTTACTAGTCATCCCTTGATTAGATTCAAAACCAGCCTCCCGCAGCACTGTGCCGTTGTAATCCAAAGATTTGACTTGTTGTGAGCGCGTTTTTATCAAGTTTGTCTATATATTATGAAAGTTGTGTGGTATTCGACAAAACATTGATTGAACAATTTTTTTTTAAACAAACTTGTATACGGTTAATAATTGCAATAAACTTGGGTTACTTAATATTTGTTAAGGCTTTGTATTATTGACTTTGATATTTAGATAGCACTTACTGCGGAATACTTGAAATGCCGTTGAGGTACTCGAAGTAAAGTCGCGTTGTTTAACAACGATTTTAATGCGAAGATATTATTTTTTGTGCACTTTTAAATTTAAATTTTATAAATCGATAATTTATAGTATATTTTTTTTAGTGAATTAAAATTTTTATTAAAAAACAGATATATAGTTACCAAAATAAATAAAATGCAGGCGAAAAGACGATTCCCCCATATGGTGTTCATGGCTCGAAAAGGAAAGTACATAATGAGTCGAGCTCCAAATTACACGCTCATTTGGAGGTCCCACGTTCCCGAATTTCATAACGTTGATCTGGTCACTATGTTGCACAACAATTTTTTCATCCTATTTTTTTTTATTCTTACAACACGTCAACCGCGCATTTTATGCGGTTAAATTTAAAAAAACAAAATCATATTTTTATAAATAGAACAAAAATTATTCATTTTAGAAAAAGTTTTAAAAATAAAATAAAAGGACAAAGTAATAATCTATAAAAAAAAATAATCATCGCAATGATATGAGTATATCAGTTACGTCTATCAGCAAGGATTGATAATAATATACAAAAAATGACTAATATATCGGACGGAAATAAACTTTATGTCACTGAAACTTTAATCAACTCCTAAACTAAATCTTTTTAATTTTATTGAAATATATTTCGATTATGCGTCGGTAAAGCTCGTATACCACAAGACTTGTATGTAATAAACCATGTCGACAAATCTAATTACGAGACGCACTTTATTTGCGAATACAAAATATTATCCTTCATTCGAAGCTTCATCGAAAACATTGAAAACACACCGGTTACACTTATATAAATTACCAGTTTTACCACCGTTGAAAATTGGCGCGTTCTACGTCACCGGCAGTCGATGCCAAAGATCAAAGCAAATCGCCGTCGGTCGTAGACGGAGAAATACGAAACTCTGCGAAACGCCAGTCGGGCACGGCGCGTTTTTAAGGAACGAGCGAACTCGAACGAAGGAGAGGACAAAATATACATTTGGAAAGCTGGACAAGTGAACCAGCGATGGAAAATCGGAGCAAACGGTAGTATAGCGTGGAAGCAGGAGGTGCGCATCGCCGTCGGAGAGAGAGAGAGAGAGAGAGCGTGCAGTGCTTCATAAGCGCACTACTACTCCTCCACGAGTACGAGCAGGACAGCCACAGCTGTACAGAGTTGCCCGAGCTCTTGCGATAGACAGTTCGGGTCCTCTGCGACGAGTAACACGCGAGAAAGAGAGAGAGCGTGATCGCTCGAGAAAAAACGACGAGAGCGACGTGGAAGTGGACGGTGCTGGAGTCGTGACAAGAGGCAGCCAACGCCGCTCGAAGAGGACGACGACGACGACGACGACGACGACGAGGAGGAGGACAACGCTGGAGTTTAAGTGTCTCGTGTGTCTGTGTCTGTGTGCCTAACGTTAGGCACTTGCGCCTACTTGGCGTGTTAGTGCGTGCGCGACCGAGGCTTTAGAGCCGCCGCCGCGCAGAGAGGATCACTCCCCCTCCTCGGACTTGCCCGTTTCACTCGTTCTCTCTCTCTCTCCCTCTCTTTCTTTCTCTCTCTCTCTACGTCTCCCTCTCGCTCTCTCTCTCTCTCTCCTGCTGTGTGAAAACAACGACGACGACGAGGACGACGCAGGCGACGTATCGTCGGGGGCTCATCGAGAGTGCTGCTGCTGCGGCTCTGTTCAGCCTGCGCACGGGCTGCTACGACGACGATAACAACAACAACAACAACAACAACGGGTGCGTATCAGCATTATACTCTTGTCACGTAGCCGCTCCGAAGTGCCAAGGAGGCGACCTGGCTCGGCTTCAAGAACACTGCGCCGCCCCGTTAGCGTCGCTGCCGGCGCTACTGCTGCGCTGCTTTACTCTGCTCTCTGTTGTACATACAACACGCCCAGCCAGGCCGCCCCCTTGCTCCTCTCGCTCTCTCTTTCTCTCGAGAACTATAATCTCGGAAGAGGCTAAATCCTCGTAATCCCAAGCCCTTCTAGCCGTAGATAGGCGCGCATGAGGAAAGTATAGAGTTGGCGTTGTCCCCCGTGTTCGGGTAGTAGACGGGTATAATATGCTCCGGAGAGGAGGCGGTAGCGCCGCGAATCGTCATCTCCACCGCGCGCACGCACACAGCCGTCCGGCCCAGTCACCTCCTCTTACACCCACGTCACGCGCGCCCGTCGCCGTAGTTGTAAACGTCGCCTATATCCCTGTGTGCATGTGTATATTCATACAAAGAAAGAGTGAGAGAGAAGACGGGGTTCTCTCTCTCTCTCTCTCTCTCTCTCTCTCTCTCTCTCTCTCTAATCGCGGATCTATCTTTATGTGTGTGCTCTCGTGTGAATGTATGCCTGCCGTCTCTGTATGCGTGCGTGTGGGTGACCAAGAGCGAGCGAGCTAGCGTTCTCGGAGCTCTGCTGCTGCTGCTCTCGTCGTGTTTGCGTGCGCAGCACTTTACTACCAGGCAAAGCGTGTGTGCTGTGGTACGATGGTCAGTGTGCGAGAAGCGCGCGTGCGGGTGTGAAAGAGACGGAAGAGAGAACAACGACGGCGACGACGACTTTGTCGTCGTTGTCGTTTACCATCATCGATATAGTGAGAAAGAGAGAACAACGACGAGCAGTGTGTGTGTGTGTGTGTGTGTGTGTGTGTGTGTGTGTGTTGCTGTGAATAACGCGCGCGCAAGAGCGTAAGCAAAAGTGAGAGAAGAAAAAAAAAGCTTCTGCGCGCTCGAGAGCTCCTTTCCCCGAGGAAGCTCCAAGACTGGCGTTGTAACGGGGACGGTCAACTCCCCCCGTGGCTGTCCTGGACTGACCGGCAGCATTTGTTTGGCATCCCGGAGCGCGCTGTCGAGCTGCCAGGAGAGGTGCACTGCTGCAGCAGCAGTAGCAGAAGAAGCAGGAGGAGGAGGAGGAGGAAACGAAGTGAGAGGTCTGCTGCTGCTGTTGGAGCTTAGTCTCTATCTCCCTCTCGCTTCTCTCTCCACTCTCTCTATATATAACCAGTGTCTTTCTCGCTCGCTCTCCGTCGCTCGGGAGAGAGAGAAAGGTCTGCGCGCATCGCGCGCGCCACCCGGGTGGGCTAGGCTAGGTAAGCCCGCGCGTGTGCACATCCGCGTCCTTACAACGCCCGTTACGTGCCTCCAGCATATTAGCGGCTTATAAATTATTACTGCCGCGCGCCTATAGTGTGCCCGTGTGCGTGCTTGCCTAGTGTGTTTATGCGTGTGCAGGCTAGCTCTCTCTCTCTCTCTCTCTCTCTCGAGGAGACAGCCGGAGTCATAGCGTGTGCATCAGCTCTCGGGGCCTTCCCCAGTCAGTCACTCTCTTTTTCTGCACGTAAGTGTCTCTCCGTATGCGCGCAGCTGCTGGCTGTATTGGTGTGTGAGTGCGCGCGCAGAGCCGTGCACTTGTCCTCTCGGTGCGCTCTTTATCTGCTGCAAGCCGCCCTGATGCTGCTCGGAGCATCAGGGCGAGCAAAGCACAGTTTGACGCAGGGAGAGTAAAGCGGAGCCGAGAGAAGAATAAAAAAAGTCGCGGCGGCAGAGAAAGAGAGACGTTGCACGAGAGTATCAGCAATAGCCGCTCGCGTATGTATACGAGGAGGGAGAGGCAGACGACGACGACGTCGACGGCTGGAATTATCTCTCTCTCACTCGACGATGACTTCCGTCTCTCGATCTCTCCGTCCTTTTCTCTCTCATTCTCCAGTAGCCGCGGCTGTCCCGCTCCGGATCGTTCGCTCTTCTTCCCTTCGTGCCTTCGGAGCATCCTACGCTCTCGGCGTACATACGTATACGCGCAGGGGGGGCTCCGAGAACGAGTGCGCCTATATAGCCAGACGGAGCAATAAGCTGCCGCGGTCGCGTCAATAGCGTCGATCTGGTCCTCGGCGAGGACTCCTCGCTAGTTTTTGCAGGTTAGAGGACGTCAGGTGCGCGCAGGTGTGTGCGTGCGTGTGGTGAGACTCTCTCTCTCTCTCTTTCTCTCCCTAGCTGTCTTTTGCAAGTCACCTGTTTGGCGCGCGCGCGCAGCACCTGCGCTACTTCGTCGTCGGCTCCGCTCGTGTTCTCGCGGCCCCGAGGAGGGACCTGCGCGTGTCTATCAAGCTCTCGCGCTTTGTGCACAAAGGCCCAGTCGAGTGCTACAGTATACCCTCCTCTCCATCTCAGGCATCGATACGAGAGAGGCTGGAAGCTCTGGGCAACAGTGTCTTTGTCTTGGCAATTTTTCCATGCTGGAGTTTCCGCTTCCTGGAGAAGGAGGGCCGTTCCCCCCTGCGTTTTAATTCAGGAAACAGACCTTGGCTATTCGGGTTATCCCGTTGGAAGCTCATTCACCGTTTACGCGTGCTAGAATAAAAAACGATGCTCCTTCGCACAAGCTGGACTCTCTTGAGAGAGAGAGCCGAGTACGTTCCATAAGCGCGTTAGGTCGCGGCGTTTCGTCGTATTTTGCAATCGATTTGCGCGCTGCTCCGGCTATTCTCTTGGAGCTTCTTCGCTCGTGTCTTTTAAAACGAGAAGCTGCCCACGAGAGCTGATAAGGGAGATCGCAAGTTGCTAAATCAAGCGCTGATTATTTGTTATGGCCCGCTAACTCTCTCTCTCTCAATCCGTAATAAAGGCAGCTCCCGGTGATACATATATATATATTTTTCTCTCGCTCGCCGATGCAGCCGGAACTGGACTCGAGCCTGCATCCATACGCGAGTGTACGGAGCGGAGAGCGAGAGAAAGAGGGCCGCGCTCTCGCGGACACGTGACGCCCGGGATTTCCAGAGCTGCGGAATCGCTCTCGTCGCTCCGAAATCATTTATATTGTCGGCGCGGCAGCGGCTCGTGACTATACGCGACTCCGAGGTTATATTAGCCGGCTGTTTGAAGAATCTTTATCTAATCTCACGCCGCCCCCTCCTGCCGCTTGCAGCCACCCTCGTCTCTCTTCTCTCTTGTGTGCGCAGTATAGTGTAAGAGAATGTGGGTCGGTATATGCTTCGGCCCGTAATCCGGCGAAATTTCGAGCGATCGGCCATTTGCAGAAAGCTTTTGGAAATTTTCCGCGGGGCGAAGAGGGAGAGGGGCCTCAGGAGCTGCCGGCAATAATCGCGCTGCCGTAAAAACGGCTATATATTTCAGCATAGATATACCGTGCGCGTAATAACCCGGCTGTGACTCGCCTGCTCAAGGATAAGAAGGCGTAGTTTATAGAATAACTAAAAAAAATGCCAAGGCCGACGATGATAAAATAGACCTGACACCGCTTCGTTTAAAGATCAAGCGAGAAAATTAAGAAACGCCCGTTAACGCCTGCTTTTCTTAGCGCGTGCACGCGTCTTTTGCGCGCTGATCCTCGCCCATTCTCGGCTCTCCGCATTATTTCCGATCGAAAGAAAAGAAAATGTATATTTTATGACGCGTACGCCTACCTCGCGAGATACACGAAGCGCGGTAAAACGACGTTAGCTTTAAGTAAGCTTTAAACACACACACACTCGGTGTTTTTGTTAATCATGTTTACAAATCGTTGGCCGTGAATAAATTTCAAACTCGTTCGAAATTCTTTAAAGTTTCTGCTCGCTTCTTGGAGAGCTTTAAGATTAACCTATTTTAATTATTCACATTCCTGCGCCTTGCGCAAGCTTTACATTGTGATTCGGAACTGATAATACAATGCACAGGTCTACACGATATTAATTGCTAAAAGTTTCAATAATATCAAACCAGCGCGGCTTTATTAACTTTTCAATTTTTTTTCCAACCAACTGTGCGCCGCCGCTATTATATTTTCAACTGCCATAAAAGGACTTTCGCTGTGAAATTAATTGCTCGAACTTTCATTCAATTCGCCGTTAAAATTCAGTTTTCGCGAAAATCTAATTTCACCTCTCAACGAGCCTATGTGCACCGGTAACAAACGTTTGTCACTATACAATGAAACAAAAAGAAGAAATAAAGGCATGGACCGCTGGTGTTATAAAATTTTATAATTGAAAATTTAACGAAACTTAAGAATCATTACGGTGCAACAATATTTTCATTATTCAAGGCAAAAAATCAACTCTCGCGTCTCTCGGCTTGGAAAAATATCTCGAGCACAGATCTAATAAATGAGATTCCAACTGCATGATTTGCCGCATTCAGCATAACGCGCAATTACGAATTTTCAATAGCTCCTATATAAAGGAGGTGGTAGTGTATGGAAGAGTCACTAGGTATTTAGTTACGCATAAACAATAGCCAGAAAACTACTTGGCGATACAGTTTGAGCGAATCGTGTTGTCGTTCGGGGAATAAGATGACGAAGCGGCGATTCAAAGATGCTGAGGATGAATGAAAGGTGGAGAGCGTGGTATGGCGAGGGCGAAAACGTAGACGCGGCGCATAATGCGACGCTATGCTTGGCATCTTAAGTGACCTCTCTCCTTTAGAGCGAGCCATTGTTATCCGTCAACATTATAATTTGATACCGTGTAAACAAAGTATTTGGAGCGCAACGACCTAGAATAAGAGAGCTCGGGGCATTTATTCCAGTTTTGAATTGTTCTACAAACGCCCCTCGCGAAAAATACGCACGTCTCGTTTTCGCGACATTTGCCCGCGGCCAAGTATAATCTTATCGTTTGTCAGTTTTTTTTTTTCAACGGCAGACTACGCATTCAATTGCAAAACGAGAGTGTCGCGAGCGCTTTCGCTTCGTGACACACTTTTGTAGCGCGCACGGGCCGCAATTAGGAAAGAAAATTTATAACTTTCGTAATTGAAATCGCTTTGGATTTCTTTCCATTGTTGGTTTTTTTTTGTTTCTTCGGTCGAGGAACAAACTAAAAGCGGTTTTGCCGAGTAATCGATGAAATAGAAATATAAAAACGGGAAAGAACGACGCGCGGTAAATTTCAATGAGGAATCGTAAAAGATGTACCGGTGTAAATAAATGTATATACAGTTGAAATTTGAAAAGGCTAATGTTAATTGACAAAACACGAATAATTCGCAATAAATTGTTCCACGTACCGGTCCGCTTTTGGACTGGAATTGCTAAATGCTTTTTTTTTCCTTTTTCTCTTTAATTCAGGTCGTTGTATCGAGCCACGAAAAAAAAATAGCAATTGCAGCAGCCGTAAAAGTTTGCGGCTCTGCTGGCAAATGTTGCTAAAAGCCGAACGCGGCCAGTCGCGCAGCGAATAGCTCGAAAGCCCTGATTTTTCCAGAAAGCTCGGGCGGTATCGTCCAAAATAAAAAGAAAGAGAGAAAAAAATAAGCTGCACGTAAGCGTAAGACTAATCGCCACTTGCCAATCTCCAACGCAGATTTCTTTTTCCTCTCGTTTTCTTGCCGTTGTACAAAGAGGGGGGATCAACAGCGTCTGTAGAGAGTGGCTATGAAAAAATAACGGCAGCAGCAGCAGCGGTCGAGGCTATAGTTGTGACGTACGCGGGGGCGGCGTCAAGTTCAGGGCTCCCTCTTTTTCTCTCGCGTCCGCGTCTTTTCTCGCGATATGTCGAATACAGTTTACCGGTGTTTTCACTTTGCACTCGTTGATTAACTCGAGCTTTACGCTCTCTGGGCGTTGATACGTTATGGATTTGTCGTCGTAAACGTTGCCTGAAAACGGTGTTGGGAGTCTAATGATTTTCTAACCTCCCAGTCGGTTAAGCGTTTCTGCTTGTGTAACTGTGGTGCGGGAGCGAGACAGCGAGTGAAATATCGTTTCAATTACCTGCGAGTTGTGTGATCTCGCTTTGTTGAAATTATTATTATTGGACTCGTGGAAAACGGCGGGACTTAGGTACCTTTAGCTGGGAAGCCTTACTGAGTTATTTTTTTAACCGAAGTGGATTTCGTTGATTATTCGTTCGTTTCTTATTTTTTAATATTATGCTCCTTTTTCTAGTCGTTTCATATTTCTCTCTATGCGAAGCCTTCAGTTGATTGACAAAAGTTTGATAAAACGTTCAAGTTTATTTTCTGTAAAAGCTCAACTTTCGCCTAATGTTACAAGTATACTTCAACACACAAAATCAAACAATATTTTTGCTAATTAAAAAAAAAAGTGTATAGTCAATACGCAGGACGCGAGTTCCGTTATCTTCCCTAAATTATACAGGAAAAAAACAAGAAAGAAAATAATAAATACCGCTGCTCTTTGGTCATTCTAAATAATTCAAGAATCCGCGAGCGAACGGAAACGCGTGGCAGAGGGGGAATCGATTTGCTTTCCTAAAGTTTTAATTTGCATAGCAGCAGCAGCACTGCGCTCTCGAACCCAAAGGATTCATTTTGTAAACATACACGCATACATTGCTACATACATACACATCCACATAAGGCGAGGGCTAATGGAATTAGGGAGGATTGACTCTGGGCTCTGCCCTGCGCGCACATAAGCACGCCTTTCTTCTCGTTTGTATTATTAGCATTTCCGGCCAGCATTAGAACGACCGCTCAAGTCAAAAGTTGAATGGCGTTTACGTTCCAGCTGCCTATATATCGCTCCCAAACACTCTCCTCCAAATTCGATTGAAATTTATCGTTAATTCTCCGTAAGCAAATCTTGTTTTTTTCTCTCTCTCTCGCTAAAATACACGCGCAGCTCGCTCGATCCGCGTATGCGCATAAAAGTGCGCTTTCCCCTCTCTTCCTTTCCTTGGCGCCGCTAAAGCATAAATAGCTCGTTATCTCGGAAACCGAATGGAAGCTCTCTCATCTCGGATTTGCTCGTCCGACTGATGTATAGGCTGCTTTTTTATTTACCCTCCGCATTTTCTAATCGAATCGCACGAGCTTTCCGACTTTTATGAGAGAAAGAGAGTCGAATGGGGGGGAAATCGCATTAATTATTTTTCGTTCCTCTTATACCGCGTGACTAATGAAATACTTGGGTATTGTCTCATTGTAGGTCAACATGGCTAACCGGGGTACGGCCCAACGACCGAACGGCACACAGGGCAAAATCTGCCAGTTCAAGCTGGTCCTACTCGGCGAGTCGGCCGTCGGTAAGTCCAGTCTCGTGCTGAGGTTCGTCAAGGGCCAGTTCCACGAGTACCAGGAGAGCACGATCGGAGGTGAGTCAATAATCGATCTAAATCATGTGCAGCGCGGCTCGACGTTGCAAAATGTCTCTAAGCCCCCGTTTGCGTCTCTCTTTCCAGCTGCATTTCTCACGCAGACCGTGTGTCTCGACGAGACGACCGTCAAGTTCGAGATCTGGGATACCGCGGGCCAGGAGCGCTACCACAGTCTCGCGCCCATGTACTACCGCGGCGCTCAGGCGGCTATCGTCGTCTACGACATTACAAATCAGGTCGGTCATACGGCCCAGCTTGCCAAATTCAACTGTGCCTCGTTGCTTTGCTTACTTTATTTGCTGTTCGTTCTGCTTGCCTCCCCCGCAGGACACATTCACGCGGGCGACAACGTGGGTCAAGGAGCTGCAGCGACAAGCTAGCCCGAGCATAGTGATAGCACTGGCGGGTAACAAGGCTGACCTAGGCAGCAAGCGGGTCGTCGAGTTTGAAGAAGCCCAGTCGTACGCAGATGAGAACGGCCTTCTTTTCATGGAAACATCCGCCAAGACGGCGATGAACGTCAACGATATATTCCTGGCCATTGGTAAGCCTCGCTCTCTCGCTCTTTTATTCGTCTTCTTTTCTTCGTTCTCCGTAGCTTCTCCAGTTGGATTTTTGTTATATCCACATGGGGATGCGGAGGATAAAGAGGAGAGGGAGAAGGAGGGGTTTAAATCAACTAATCATTCGGTTGTTTGATTTTTCAGCTAAAAAACTTCCAAAGAACGAACAAGCAGGAAACGCGAGTACAGGTGGACAGGGTGCTCGTCGACTAGTCGAATCGGATGGTCAAAAGCCAGCCTCCGGCAACTGCTGCAAGTGATTAACCAAATCCGTATGTGTTGCACACACTAAATTGGTATCTATTTTTGCAGTAGTTTTTTTCAATTTCTATGATCCCATTAACAAAATGAATCGAAGAGACATAAAGATTGCTGGATTATCAAATGGCCGATTACGTCATTGTTTCTACTTTTTTTCCCCTTTATTTTTCTTCTTTTCAATGGCTCGAGCTCAAGAGGTTCGCGATTTCAATATCGTGCTGTGTTTTATTCTCTGTCCGCGCCGTTCACATGTATTTTTATAAACGCAAACAGACGGTGATGGCACGCGAGATGATTATTCGAATGCACGCAGCTGCGCATTTATATCCTACTTTGGGATTTTAGGTTCTCAATTGGAAATAGAAAAACGAAATTATATATAAATATATAATTATATACTTGAAAAACAATAATAAAATGATAGAAAGTTTATGAGAAAAAGGTATAAGTCGAAAGGGATGAAAAAAAAACATTTTTTATTAGTATTATAAAGTAGAAATCGCAAAGTTTAGTTAATTACAGCAAGGGAGACCAGGGTGCAACATTTTGCACAGAGTAAAGTTGGCTAATTGCTTGTATATCTTTAACAAAATTGTAAACAGTTACTGTAATACTTAGCTGAGTTTAATGGAGATTTTGAGTAATGATTGTGTATTATAAATGTAAAATTTTAATTGTTTAAACAGATTCTGATTAGATTAAACAGAAGTTTTTTTTTACAATACATGAAAAATTGTAAGCATCTTGTGGTGTATAATATGGGATTGTTAAGACTTACTCTAAATCATAAAGGTTATTTTATTATGATAGTTTATAATTAAATTTTTTTAGCGAGGTTTTGTTGCATCAGAAGACGAATGTTAAAGTTTTTATACAGACAGATGTGAAGGGAGTTAAAATAATACCTGTTTGACTCTTTGACTAACTTGCTCTTTTCCTGGGCTTGGTGGCCAAAGTTTTTGTTGTACAATCATTGTTGATATTACTAATAACAAACATTTTTTTATTTTATTTGAAAAGATTCAGTAACTTAGTTTGCAGAAAATATTTCCTTTCAATTTTATTTATTCGTTTATTTATACGACTGGTTCTATAAAGTGCGATGATATTATAAAAGAGCAATGTGCCCAGGTCTCCCCTTTATTATGTTTATATATGTATTGCAGATATTCAAGGCAAGCAAGCCTTGCTTTTACATATTATTATAGTTTTTAATTTTAATATTATCACATATTATAATACTGTAGGATATTCAGTAGAAACGTAATTTTAAGATAAAATGCTCATACGAATGAAGAATTTGTTATACATTGTAACTGATTTTATGTGGGTGAACGAATCAAGTAATTTAGATTTTATAAACGTGAGTCTGTAAATGCAAGTGCATATTGGTATTTAAAAAATTGATTACCTTAACAATTTATAAATTATTAAGACTTATGCACATACTATTTTTATTGTATTCAACACTCTTACATATAATTGTTGACAATTCTTTCTTTGTCAGGTTCAATTTATTTCAATTATTACTTTTTCCTCCGTCCTGATGTAAATGTATAATCCAGAAAGGAAAAGAACCAAACCTCAATTTTGTATCCTTGATTCAATTGTAGCTTGCCAAAACGAAATTAAATTTTTATTTATCAAAACACTTTCTTTGCGTTTTTCGTTTTTTAATTTTTATCTCTGTTGTCTTGATAAAAATAACAGCCTTGAAAAGTTGAATAACATACTTACATAAAAGAGCCAGTGTGGTAAGTATAAGACACTGCGTGTGATTCCTTTTAGTTATTTCGCAAGAAAAAGCACGCGATAAAGTTGTTTTCATTTAGTAAAAACATTAAATAGTGAAACACAGACCGAAAAGAAGATAGAAAGCAAATAAAATAATTAGTCCTTATACATTATTAGACTTCCACTACCTTAATACGTAATTGTCAATCAAAATTTTTTATTTAATTTTTTTTATTAAATTTTCGGAAAGGCCATTGTTATTAATGGTATTAATTTCCGTTTGATTTCAGATTTGTACCATAATCAAGAAAAGTAAATACATCGCAAATGTGTCCACAATGAATTTAAATGGATTATACACCGTTAAAAAACTACAAAAAGTGGTAGGAGGTGAAATGTGCGGCATGATGAACAATTGAAATGACACACGCGGTTAAAAATCGCGCGTACCGAACGTGTACTCTCAAAAAAAAAAGCGATTTGACCGAATATCATCACCACTTTGTCTTTTTTCGAATTATTTTTTCTTCTGTTTTTTGAGAGAAAGAGAGCAAAAAAATAATGTTTCCGCACACGGAACTCCCGTTTGTAATTTTAGTAGCAAATGAAGAAAAAAAAAACAAAATATGAAAAAACTGGGCGGTGTTCGTTATAAATAATATAAATACACGATACGGTAAAATCGTATAGGCGATATGATTTGTGTAATAAGTAATAATGATAATTATAATAATAACAGAATAACTATACATTCACGTGTACGTGGGCACACGTATGTTCGGATACGTGTTCACACGTAAAAACGTACATATATGGTAATATTATGAAAAGAAAAATTTTTGGCACGCAAATCTTGTAAGATAGTAAAGGCCATTCCTGCTGCTATAATTATAATTACGCATTCTCTTTGTTAGACATCATACCGTGTATAACACTTTTACTCTAAACTATATTGTATATTAATTTTATCGATAAAAAAAAGTAATCATTATGAACTACGAGCGATTATACAAGAGGAGAGAGAAAAAATAAACTTGTGAATACTTGGAAAAAAAGCAAAAATAAGAAAAAAAAGTAATAATACCAATTGATCGCGTTTCTATATTGTCACGATGTTATTTCTTCTCGAGACTTACTTCGGACGGTTTCTTTTGATGAGCGTGTCTCCCTCTAACGATTCGATAATAAAAGTGCAATTTCCATCATTATTTTTCGACAACAATAAAACAACAGCAAACAATGTCCAAGAAGCTCGCTGCCACGCAATGCCAATGCTCGAGGCGAGCTATCAAAGATTCTAGTAGCGAAGGACTCGATCAAGCAGACGAAGATGGTGTGGTGAACGTCGTCGCTAGGGGCTTCTTGTCGGAGTACAATTTGGCCAAGCATCAGCCCCAGTCGCCAAGGGCATGGGCATCCGAACCCAACGTGCAATACACCGTGGACTATGACGATCTCTGCGGACCTTGGCCTCTGCCGGATCATCCGGCACTCCAGCGATACGATGACGTTTCTCTTGAGCCTAAGCTCTGCACTTGGAAATTCATCACGATGCAAGACCTTGAGCTTATGAGTCAGCAAATGTTTGATAAAAATGCAGTTAAATTAATCATTGGTACAATTGTATATTGAAAAAGCCATTTAATTAAGATATGTTGGAAAAAAAAAGGTTCGCCATTGTTTTTAATTATTCAACTTTCAGAACAGAAAATACCCGATAGCGTTTTATTTCGAGGCGAGGGTAAAGATGTGTTTTTGAGCTTTGCTTGGGAAATTTTCAAGTACATGAGGTACAATGATAGTAAACGAGCATTTTTCTGTTTTTTTATGAAAAAATTATTTATTTAAAAGCCTTGATAACGATTTTTAGTAATTTCTATTGTATGTATATATATGTACAATGTTTAATTATATTATTGCAGAGATAATGGTTTTTCCGGGAGAGGAATATCTTCAATATTAGGTTTATTTTATTTAACACATAGATTTTTTCTTTCGACTTATTGGCGCTCAGCTCACGAAACTTATAATTTTTTTCGCGTTGGCGTAGGTCTTCATGCTTTCTTGGTTAGTTTTATGTACACAATCCATGAATTTATTTGAAACTATAAATGTATTTTTGTAATGTTTTATAGAAACCACCGGAAAGCGACATGATATTCAACTTTTCTGAATGTGATAAGCTACTTGATATGTTTCGGTCTCTGTACATTCGAAAATTAGAACTTGTACGTTCAGTGTGCATTCCCAGGTATACCTTAATACTTAAAATAAAGAAGTGTGGCATGAAACCATTATGAGAAATCGCTTGCACGACAAAATTCCAGAAAACACAAGTGTAATTTTTTTATAGAAAATTATGTTATATTCACTCATAAAAAATATAATTACAAATATAATTACGTAAATATATCGTGTTCTCAATTTCATCTGTACGATACGATTACAGTACCACTTTAATCCATAGAACAGTACACTTGATAAACGTTACTTCACTGTAAATATTCTAAATTAAGATAAATATGCGATTACAAAAAATATATGCTTAAAAAGCTTCCTATTTGCTACTTGAAGTCTGATATCCGTAATCCGCCGAGTCTTCGTGAACGATTCGCTCATTCCGCACATTTCTGTCGTTAATTTGAGACGCTCTCGGCACTTGTTTGATCAAGTGCTCCAATGTGCGGAACAACCTGTAGTCACCTTGCGTCGTAATTTTGTCCACTATACGATTTGCTCCTTCTCTGCACTCCTGCAACCATAAAACATCATCACTTTGCTAAATTTTCCTCAACGTTTGCAACGCAAGTGGAATCAATACGACCGAGCCCGTACCCTTTTGAAATACGAATAAACTGCGCTCGACTCCTTTCCTGGCGAATACGAGTGGAACCCATTGCGAAAGCCGTTGCGATGCTTCACCTGGGATTTCGGAGCTGGACTCAGTGGCAAGGAGCAGTCAGGGACGATCGCCACCGCCCGTTTACCAGTCGGCCGAGAGACGTACTTGAGCCGCTTGGCAAGAACTCTGTTGCGCCTTTTTAGTCGTTTCATCTCGTTGATAAAGTTCCTAAAAGCAGAGAGAAAACAACATGCTTGAAAGGTCCTCTGTTGGAACATCGAGTTGCAGGCAGCCGCTCACTTTTTCTTGGAGCTAAGTCGAAGCAGTCGCTCCTGGAGCGAGGCGGCCGCTTGCTTCTGCTCGCGCATCCATCGGCGCAGCCAGTTGAGGACGTGGCTCGACTCCTCGCACACCTCCGACCGGCTGACCTTCATGCGAGCCAGCTCCGCGGAGACGCAGTCGAGCGACTGACTCTTGGCGTCGCACTTGGCTCGCATCTCCACGAGCGAGCTCTGCATGTCCTCCAACTGTAGCGTTATGTCCTCCAGCTGAAAGGAAGCGTTAATTACTTGCAGACTACAACTCGGTTATTCTCTACAGGGCAATAATAAAAGAAACAAGCTCACCTCTGCCATACACTTGCTATTGTGGTCCTCGAAAGTCTTGTTCTGCCGGATAAGCTCCTCGTTCTTTTCCTTGCAATTTTGAAATTTCTGGCTCATGCAGCCCAGCTTTTTTTCCAGCAGCATTATCTCGTCCTTTTGGCGCTGACACTATGGGCGATTGAACTGCTTTTTAAACTTGTCAACGACTGAGTTGATCGGAGTATCGAGGGGATTTGAGAAAAGAATGTCTTATGGATCTTGCATGCTTGGGTTTTCTTTTCCTTTGTTAATTAAATGTAGTTAAAATAGTTCGCATTGTATCTGACCATGATTTACATTTTAGTTTCTTGATTCTTTGATGAAACATTAACATAAGCAGTTTTGAAGACGAACATGGCACCAATTGCTCACCTTTAAACTGCTGACGCTAACGTCATCACGAGACTCTGATTGCAGCGTACGTGGCGAAATTTTTTTTTTTTCATTTTTTCTATTTAACTTGTGTCACCTACGTGAACAGTACAAATGAATATTAAACTTATAGTTAGTTCTTTTAATAAATAACTGTAGAAAAATTCAATTTTTCATCTGAATTGAAAATGATTAAGAAACTAAAATGGTTATTATTGGTTGAACTTTTAAGCAATGATGTTAGTCACAATTTGGAATGCAGAAGTGCTAGTGGACTCGATTAACGTTTTGGATAATTAATTTTAAGATTTTATCTTCTTTTGTGCTCTGTGTGTAAAACTGTTTTTTTTTCATTTCAAATTGAAAGACGTGCATTTTATCTGAAAGAAATCTGAACGTTGAAACAAAAAAAAAAGTCATTTTTTATCGTTGTTTTGACTATTTGCTATCTCTTATCATTTATATTGGAATGATTAAACGAAGTAAAAGAAAGTATAAAAATTGTACACTATAAATCTTGTATTGATATCTTCAGGTGATTTACTTGGATGTAAATTAAACTTTAACATTAATATACCTAATAAATTCATATCAAGTTTAATCAATCGTTGTTCTTCCGAATAAAAAGCACATATCATTATTTGTCCTCGCCCTTTTCCATAATATAGAAATACTGAATTAAAAAATCATGAAAAAAGTTCCTTAGGAACTATATCGACGTAATCAAAGTTTTACACCAAGAGAACAAAGCTTATTTGCAAAGCGAACGTAAAGTTTTACACCCTCTGGCGTGAAGTGTCATTTTACGTCCTTTATGCAAAAGTAACTGTTTATTTCGTTATTTGCAAGATATTTTTTTCTCAACTTATTACCCCTAATACTCACACTGCGTTCAAACGAGTCGCATTTATTTGACATCGCATTGTACTTTGTTTGGAGCTCGGAATATGCGGAGCTTTTCGATTGGATAGTTTTATGGCACTCTTCCAATTGTTTGGTCAGTCTTCTTAATTCCTCGGCTTCGCATGGTCTTGAAGCGCTCGATTGATCGCGACTGCTGCCCGCTTGACAAGCCTAAATATTTTTATGCGATTTTATAATTAATTTTGATTCGGATTGATTATAGTTTAGAAAAATAAAGTGTATTAAACTAGTGTATTATACCGAATTGGGATGTGAACAAGTGTCGATAGCACGTCGCTCTGACATCAATTTGTTTAAATATGATCTATTTTTATTCAAATCTTGCAAAGCTTTATTGTGATTCTTCTGTACATCCAACAACTCGCATTGGGTCTGCTTCAACTGTTAATGTTTTTTTTCGTAAATATAAATAATACAATTAGTAAATCAATTTTTTTTTACAATTACATAACAATATTTAACAATAAAAACGTACTCTGAATTTCAATAGAGACATTTCGTTCTTCGTTTTTTCATCGTACAAAGCCATATTTGATTTCATTATACAATGCTCATTCTGAAATGATAATCAAATCAAGAAAAAACATTCTGATAAATAATTTATTTTAAACAACAATTATCTTACCTTCAAATCGTAATTATCTTTTTCAAGCTTCTCTATCAGATCAAATTTATCTTGGAACATTTTTAATGTGTCTATATGATTTTTCAACGCGCAATTTGTTTGTTTTGAAGATTCAAGGTCGGATTGACAGCTGAGTAAGCGCCGTTCAGTTTCACGTAATTCGGCTTTTAGATCATCTATTCTGTGTACTAATTTATTGATCATTTCTTCATTCTTCAACAATTCTATTTTTAACTGTTTAATCTAAAATAAAAAACAAATTGTTTCTGTAATTGCATTTTTTTGTAAATAGTCTTCACTTCTAAATTCATTACCTCTTCGTTTTGCCATCTAAATTCACATTGAAATTTCATGATTTGTTCCTTATATTTTTGGATATCATTATCTGCACATGTTTGGTATTCTTGCAATGTCTTTGCTAAATATTCATTGTTGGTTTTCAATTCAACAATAGTCTAACATTTTCAAATAAGTGGTTAATTTAATTATAAAAATTTTATCTTCAATCGACTAATAAAATATAAAACTTTATGAATACCTTTCTATAATTTTCAACAGTACATTTAGATTGCTCGTTTTCCGAGCGTAGCGTGTCAATTTCGATTTTGAAACTCTCTACTGAATTATCCACCATTCCCATTTTCTTCATTTCTTCTTCAATTATGTTGAAATCAATTTTATAAGCCTCCAACTGCTGCCTCAAATCGTCATTTTCAGATAATAAAGCGTCTATTTCACTCTGCTTTTGGGCACAGATTTTTTGTCGGGATTCCTCGAATCTACACCTTCAAATATTCAATTTGTTTTTAATAACTTTCAAATAATTTATTACAAAAAATACTTTTCAACGTACCATAATTTTTCTATTTCTTTGCTGGCTTCTTGAAATTTACACTGGTAATTATCACGTTGCTTCTCAGCATTAGTTTTTGCACACTCCAAATCTTGTATCTAGAAAATTTCAAAAAACTATGAGCTTCAACTTCAAACAGATATATTTCAAATAATATTACCTTACACATCAGGGCACTATATTTTTCGTTTTTGAAATTTAGCTCCTCCTGAAACGAAAAGTGAAAAATATAACTCCATAATAACAGTTATTAATCGAAATTATATCTACTGTCCGCCAACAGCTCTTAAACTTTCAATTTTTAAACTATCCTATCAACTACAATAAAATGAAAAAGGCCCAGACAAAAGTTGAACTTTCAATCTTTTATTGAAAAAGCATGTATAACATTTTAACGCAACATCTTCGGCCTACCTGATATTTAAACAGTATAACGTAATAAATAAAGTGTAGAATGAACGCCTGGACAAACTCGTCGCACTCGAGATGACTGATCCTCTTTCGCAACTCGCTAATGGCGTCGCGCTGCAGCTCCAATAGTGCACTCTGCTCGCTTGCCTGCAAGAGCAAGAAGATGTAAAATAATTGACGTTAAACGAAAAACTTCATTGCTGCATGAGACTCACCTCGCCGTAACACTCGTTGTACTGGCTCTGACTCTCCGCCAAGTACATCCTCAGCGACTTGACAATCTGGCACTTGCTAAGGTTCTACAAATCAAACAAGCGTTGCGATTTGCTGTTAGCACAGGCGGACAAGCGTAGAGAGTTGCCGAGGATATTGTTTTTTTTTTAACTTACTTTTCACTTGTGTACAAACCACATGCACGACTCTTATTTTCTTGTTTGGCTTTTTAACACTCAATGCGGGTGAAGTAATGGCACTCGGATTTTTTTTTTGTTTTTAAAAGTACACTGCACACGTTGTTAGTAAAATAGCTAAAATGGTATAAAGCTGGCTGTGGATAACACCGGACTAGATATGGAGATGGTTAAAAGGACAGTTGCAGACGGAAAAGGATAAGATGTGAAAAACAAAAAAAAAACATGCTTGTCGATTAGCTGCCATTGAAACTCAAACCCTTTAATTGGATTCTGATAGTATTCGTATTTTGTGTACACTGTTATCGAGGTACGCTTTTACTTTCAACATATTCTGTGACACATCATTACGTTTCTTCCCCTGTACCCAACACTTGTGTTTTTATTAGCTTATTTACAAATTGCATGATTCTAATATTTCTCTGTTAACGCATAATCTCACTCTTCTTAAATATTAAGAAGCGTTGACGACTTTCGCTATCTTTTTTTTTAGTAAAAATAAGTAAACAACAAAAAATTGTCTATTCTAAATTAAACATCGTGCACATTGCTATGATTAAAAACGGTAGAGGAGGCGGGAGTCCACGGCTCACTCACGTCACTTGCTGCTTTGTTGGTCAATTGATCGATGGACTTTTTCGCCTCGACGACGGCCTCTCGTAAATGACCAATTGTTTGTACTTGGAATTCGTTCTTTGAAGTAAAAAAAAATTGTAAATTTTCATATAATTTCTAAATGTGCAAAAAAATGTGTATACTAACTTGTTGCATCAGACGACTTCTTTCCTTTTCAAGATGATCAATTGTTTTTTCTTGAACATCAATCTATAAAGTTGAAAAAATTATTTTAAAGCGTTTTAAAAAATTTTTGATAAATTTTAAATTAAATACAACACTTTAGTCATTTATTACAAATATAAACACTACCTTTTCTTGCAATGTTTTATGTACATCCTCCATCTCTGACTGAGATATTGTTATTGAATCTTTTTGAATTCTTATAATTTCATCCATATTTTCCATCTAAAAATTATATAGAATTTTAAATAACAAAAAATTATTAAATTAGTTTACATTTCATTTAATATTTTCTGTACTTACAAGTTTATTTTTAGAATGCAAGGCAGCTTTTATTTTCTCAACTTCAATAGAACAGTACTTAATACTTTCTACATAAGCCGCTAAACTTTCTGTTGCTGCTTGTATTGCGTTATCAGAATTACAGCAACTGTGGGATAATCCTTCAGGTACCTAAAATTGAATATTTTAAATGATTACTACAAAACTAGCAAGCAGTATATTAAAAATAAGTATAAACTCACCAATCGTTTAAGATTATCAGTGACTTCTTGTATCCCATTGTTTGTAGTTTGAATTGTCTCTTGCAATCCCTTGAATAATTGAGATATGTTCTAAAACAATAAAAAGTTTCGTATTGAAATATCACGACTCAAATGAAACTAATAGTTAAAAATATCTTAAGAAATGTCTTTGAAATAATTTAAATGTATTGGCATTTAAATAATACCTTATTTACTCCTGATAGACCATGACCGAGAGAACTATCATAATGTCGATCTTTCTTTAATAAAAATATAAATTTTAATAAATATATGTTTTAATAATAAAAACTTATAAATCGGGTTAAGAAATTGTGCTACTTTAAAGACTTTTACTTACTGCATAATCAAGTAATTGCGATTTTTTAGAATCTGTTTCATTATTTACTAAGCACTTTAAATTATTTTCTACATCTTTTTGTACTCTCAACTAGAAAAAAAGTAGAAATTAGGATTATTATTAAAAAATTTAATAGAAATAAGCATTAAATACATACTAAATTTTCTAGTTCAAAAATTTTCTTTTTCAATTCAAAGCATTCTGTTGAAGAGCACCTTCTGTTATCTTCAGCCTTAGCACGAATAGAAAGCAATTCTTTTTCTAGAGAATCTATACTTCCTTTTAAAAAAGTATTAGTTTGTTCTTTGCATTTTATCTGAAAAACATATGTATAAAAATATATGTATTTCTTTCTAAATATGCATTTTACAAAAATTTATCTTTCATACCTCATTTTTTAGTATTTGAATTTGGTCTTGTAAATCTATAACTTTATTTTCCCATTCTAAAAGATTCTTTTCATTATCAACTTTTTGTGGTTCCTGTACAGGAAAAAAAAGTAAAAAAATAATATAATCTCATTTTAAAGGATTTTCAATTTTTGAAAATGTAAAAAACTATACCTGGCATATTTTTAATTTTAATTCTTCACATTCTTTGTAAGATTTTCTAAGCTCTTCCTTTAGTTTTATTGTATCATTTGTACTCTGTAAAAATAATAATTACTTTGTAAATTGAAACTACTTAGTACTTTATGATACAAAATTTGTTATACCTCATAACAATTTTCATTTTCTTGAATACATCCAAATTCATTTAGCTGTAAATAAATAAAATGTTATGTAATACATATAAAAAAGCAATAGAAAATATCAGAAATTAAAAATTAAAATATAAAACCTGGTCTCTAATAGAAATAATACTTTCTAGGACATCTTGCATTTTGGAATGGCAATTATCAACTTCACACTCATATTTTCCTAAGCGCTCAAATTTTTCCACAAAAGATTTTTGAGCTGTTTCGTTTTCCTGTAACTATAACAAATACAACTTAACAGAGAATTTTTATCTAATTAAGCAAAAAAATCCATATATACTAACTATTTTTTCAGATTTTCTTTTTAATTCTTTTACTTTAGTTTCTGCAGTTGTAAGCTGATGCTTTACTTCTGTCATTGAAGATAACGTTTCACATCCTTGAAACTGAAAGTTATGTATATTATTCACTAATTCTTCTACTTCTTCTGCTACAGATATAATTAAATCATTGCAAGTGTGGATCTCCGCATAACTTAATAAATTAGTATTCTGCAAATTAAATAGGCAGTTTCAATAAATATTTAAAATAATACAATAATTACTTTTTTGTTCAAATTTTAATTCTTACTTGAATATTGTTCTGTACATTATTAAGGCATTTGGATAACTCTGACTGTGTCCTATTAAATTCATTCTTTATATCTTTTAATCTAATCCTATTATTAGTAATTCTTTCACTATGTCTAGTTCTTTGTTCCTCCTGTACAAAATTTTAATAAAAAATTATGTTTTTGTAATACAACAGTTTTTCTATACAGGTGTTAGAAACTTACTTGTAATTCTAAGTGATTTATAACTTCGGACATATTTTCTTTCGTTTTTGTAAGATAATCTTGTAATTGATTAACCATTTCATTAAGTTCTACATACTGAAACAAAAATTATTAATTAGAATTTTATTCATACGTTTTTGGTGCTATACTTTATATAGTTATCCCTTACTTTACAGTGTCGCGAGTTAAGATTACAAATGACTTCAGATACTTCTTCGCGCAAATCTTCAGTTGCAGCTTGTACTTCAACGGTGCATATTCGGAATTCTTCCATCATACGGAATTGCTGACAAATAGCCTCTAATATCTAAAAAAGAAAAACATTTTTTGCTAGCAAAAGAAGTAAAATATTAATATAGTTTTAATATAAGTAAAACATACTGCTTTTTGCTCCTCTTCATTGATATTTTGTTTACACTGGGGTTTACTTTTGGAAACCTGCAATATCATGATTAAATAAATATTTAAAGTAATTATTTAATAAAAATTTGTTATTTTAAAATCTTAATTGATGTAATACCATGCTTTGTATTGATGACGTTATTTTACATTTATTTTCGTGAATCTCTGATAATTTTTGGGTACCAGAAATTACTTTCGAAATTATATCTTTTATTTCTGATTGTACATTTTCTTTAACACATTTCTAAAATGAGAAGTTTTTATTTACAATGATTGTTGGCAATATTAAGTCAATAATGAAAAATTATTACTCACTTGGCAATTGTTTTGAAACAATTTTTCAATAAAAACTAACTTTTTCTCAATAGTACTTATAAACTCTGTAATACTATCTTTAGTGCAGTCCTAAAAAATAAAAAGATAACATGTTTTTATTAAAATAATATTAAATTTGATTTTAAATTAAGTATTTAATACTAGATATAAATTAATGCAAAAAGGAATTTATAGCAAGAATCTCTGAAATTACTGTTTGTTAATCAATTAATTCCATAAACAAGATTCATCTGTGGTTTTGATCTTCAAGACTGTAAGGGTATTGAAAAATGGGCTTACTTACATCCAAATTATTTAATGGACTAGTATTTTTCTAGTAAAGAAGTACATTTCAAAAAGAGTTGCATATATTATAATCTTTTTTTGTTGAAATACTTACTTGTTCTATGACTTCACTTCTATAATTACATAGACAAGTTTTCATATCTTGCAGTTTTTCATTTACTAAAGCTACATCTTGTTCATAAATATTCTGTAAAAATATTAGAATTATTTTATGAATAATAAAAAGTTTTTAACTGTATGATTTATAATAATAAAAACCTTTGTCTGTCTTAAGCTCTTAAGCACAGTTTCATATTCTAATTTAAGATTGTAAATGATTTCCTTATCTTTTTCCATTGATGATTTTAAATTCATCAAGTAAGCCAAAATTTCATGCTGAAATAATTAGTAAAAAGTTTTAATAAGTATTAAATTTATATATTTATTTTGCTTGTATATATTTAGATTACCTGGTTTTCTATAGAAACATCTTTGGAGAGACTTTCAATCTGGAACAATAAATACAAGTTATTTCAATGTATTAAAAATATAGATACAAAAGTACACTCACTTTTTCAGAAGAATCAGTACTGATTGAAACTCTTTTGGTAGTTGCTACCTAAAATGTATATCATGATTGGTAACAGACAATAAAAATTGTATATTACATTAAAAAGACATCTTTTTATATTATATTGATAGTCATTCATTTTTAATAATATAATAAGATTTTAATTATTAATATTTATCGATAAATCGTGAAAATTATAAAAAAAATTACGTAATTATAATTTATTGTACATTTGTATTTGGAATTTCGATCGTTTGCCTGCCGTGGTAGTGCTTGCACAATGGTATTATCAATCTGTTGTTTTTCTAATTTACAACAATCCGTACATTTTTTATTAGAAGGTTGCTTTGTTCGTAATTTCTGACAACAATTTTCACAAGATATATTATCAGTTCGGTCATGTGTTAAGGGTAAGCCTACTGGGCATTTGGCTACCAGATAAAGGGAAGGAGAATGAAGCGGTTGTATTGAGTATTGATTGCATGGAGGCTAAAAAAATGTTTAAAATATCACACAAACACAAAAACTAGTCAACTGCATAAGTTTTTTGCAGTAAGAGAATACAAGTTTTATTTTCACAATTGACTATCAAAATTATTTTCTAAACAAAAATAAATATAACAAAAAATACTTTACATTTTTTTTAAATGAAAGTAAATAAGATGATTAAACTTACTTTATTATCCTGTAGTTTCACACAATTTTTTGATGGCAATTTTGATTTTAATTCGTCAAGCTGTTCTTGTAGACATCTAATTTTATCATCCTATAGAAAATATTTTTTTAAATTAAATTTTTTTACTTTGTTAATTTGAGTTGCATGATTTATTTATATTTACTTTTTCGTTATTTCTCTCTAAATCTTCTTTTAATTGATAAATAACTTCATCTCTGCACTGCAATTTCTGTTTGGAATCACATAGTTGGTCTTCCAAACATTTGAGTTTTCTTTTTAGGCTCAATACTGCATCCTGTTTTTGTGCTACTTCACAAGAAAAAGCTTCCCGTGATTCTAAGGAATCCTACAATCAAAAAAGATATGTAAAACATTTATTATTAAATTTTTTAAATATTAAGAGTGCTCAGTTCACAAACTTTTTCTAAACATGCGACATGCAATTTAAGATTTTCAGATTCTTTTTGCATATTTAAAATTTGTATCTCAAGTTCACGTTCTTTGCATTTATACTCATGCAAACGTTTTTCCATTTTTGCCTCTGTATTATGCAATTGCTCACTGAGCTTTTTAATTTGTAATTCTGATTTTTCACATGCGTTATCTTCATTATCAATTACATTGGTAATCTGAACATCAATATCATTTCTTGAAAGTAGCTTACAAAGTATGATTCTTGAAATTAAGCAAGCTTCTTTCATTTCTTGAAAGTAGCTTACTAAATATTTAATTAAACTTCATATGTAAAAAAATTTAAGCAAGAAGCCATTAAAATGACTTATGAAATCTAAGATTTAAATCTTTTTTTATTTAAACCCAGATATTCATCATGGAATTTTGAAAAATGTTTCAAATATTCAGACATGCAGTTTAATACAGCAATCGACAAGCATAAAAAATATTTCAAATGATATAAAATAATTAAGAGCTAATGATTAGCAATTAAGAGATTAAGTATCAATACAGTTTAATTTTAAAATACCAAAAAAAATAATTTACAAAATTTATGTAAATGTACCTGGTTGCATGTGCAGCTGAAAAAAAAGAAGATTATTAAAATAAAATCTATTTTATATGTTAAAATAATTCATTCAGATTTTGAAGCTTACTCTGGTAAGGTTGGAATATCGGATGGTTGAATCTCATAAAATTTAAATCTATCTAAATTCCAATCATTTTCTGTTCGTCCACGTTTAATAAGTTCAAGTAAGTTATTAATATCACTCTGTAAACAGTCTATTCTTTTCTGCATATTATTTTGGTCTCTAGTTAAATGACATATTCGGTTTGTCAGAGCATTAAGATCCTACAAATAGAGTTTTGAAGTGTATTAAATATTTTTGCTATAATGTTATAAACTATTAAACAATAAAATATGCATCTTTCTTACCTCTTCTGATTTTTCTGAATTTGACATGTTATGAGATATTAAATTTGAAGTAGCCTGTAATTTGTTTTCCAAAAGCTTTACTCTGCAAACAGCTGCTTGCTCAAGATCATGGACAGTTTGCACCAACATAGCATTTTGCTCACCCAAGTCCTTGACCCAGTCAGTCATGATTTTCAATTTTATCTGTAAATAAAATAAACAACATCATGGATGAATTGGATCTCTTCATGTAATAACTGGTAAATGGGGCCAAAAAGTCCCTCCAGAGCATCAATTCTATTTAAGTCTTTAAGTAATCTATTTTTAGCAAATGCAGTCTGCTGCAATATTCTAAGTTTCATGGCAGCCATGGAAATAATCTTACTGCGGCAAAACACTGAATGAGTTTATTTATAGATTGTCAATAACTTTAATACTCTAATGTCAAATGAATATTTTAGAACATGATTATTACAAGTAAAAAAAACAATAGTAGTCTAATTAAAGAAGAAGTTATGAAATTACATAAAAATAAGAAATTCAATAAAATTCACTTAAAACAAAATTGTTTGTCTTATTATTGTAAAAAAGTTAAATCCGCATAAAAGCTGAATGTAAAACTTAAAAATTTTGTATCATTATAGAGGTATATTTGTAGAATTTATTTATAGCAGCAATAAGGCTCTCAGCGACTCCTAAATTGACCATTTATTTTGAAACACAATTTCAGGAGATTATCAAGATAATTGAACTGCAAAAAGCTTTAATCGCAATCCCTTCTGAACATTAAATTCACCTGAATGTTTATCATAAACAAAGCTCTGTCAACAAAGTAAGCCGACAATAAAAACAAAAACAAAAATCATCAGGGGCCAAATACTTGAGGTGAAAAAGTCAAAGTAGAAACGTCAAGCGGTATAGCCCAGAACCGCGTCAATAATAAAAGTTCCGTAAAAATCTCGCAGATTCGTATTACTGACACTTGGATGCTTACGCAGTATATGTATAACCCGGCCGTGCCGTAGGTAAACAAGAGTCTCCAAATGTAACCGATATCGCGATCACTTGCCATACAAGAAGCCTCTTGGCATTCTCGAAGCACTCGAGTGAGGTCTTTGTTTATAATGCAATAGGAGAGTGTGCCGAAGGGTTGTCTGTCGTCCGGGAGAAAAAAGTCAACAAACCTCGTTGCGCTGAGGGTCGGTGATGCGTGGATCGGCCTCGACCTCGGCGACGCGAGACTCGTAGAGCCGCTCAAACTGCCCGAGTATCTGGAGGGCGTCGTTGGACTGCTGCTCCTCGTCATCCTCGCTCCTGGCCTGCTCATCCTTGGGGGGATTCATTTGAGCCGGGGGGCACGGGCAGGCCCGTCGAGGCAGCATGTCTCTATGGGTGTACGTATCAGGAGCTCGGAAAGCGTCAACGCTGCTCGGCCATTGCACTTTATCTCTCTTTCTCTTTCTTCCTCTGGCACTACGCGGGGCGGCGGGTGTATCTCGGAGAGCGGCGGCGACGGCGCGTCGGCGAGAGAAGCAGACGGGAGAGAGCGAGACCTCGTCGGAGGGTCCGCGCGGCGGCGAGAGAACTGCTGCAGCCGGCGGCGCGAGGGACCGAGCGATATAAGTGGAGTTTCTTGTCGCGCGTGCGGGGGAGAAGCCGCCGCCGTCGCCGGGTTTGGCTCTTTTTCTCGCTTTATTGCTGGCGCACTTCTCAGGCCCTCGTTTCGTATGTGCGACGACTTCTTGTCTGCAGCCGCGCGCACACACAAGGCAGAGAGCGGCTTTATCGTCGACGCGGCTTCTTCTTCTTCTTCGGCTCTCCTTCCTCTCGCGAGAGCTTGCGCGCAGCCGCGCGCACGCCGCAGGGAGGGCGAGAGCTTCTTATCTCTCGTTGTAATTGTCACACCGGGAGGACGACGTCAACGACGTAGCAGACATCTTTCCGCCGCGCAACGCACACACGACTACACGAGTCGTCACGACGCGAGAAAGAGGGAGAGCAGAGGAAAACAAACGATATTCCTCTTTGCGCGCCTAATGTTTCTCCGAAAACGAGCCATTAGCGTGTTCGAATTGACCTTTTTGAATAGTACCGCCGACGAGGAATAACGGAGCTGACCAATCGCTATCTCTTTTTCTCCCTCTCGCTCTTTCCCGTTTTTCTTGAAATTCCAATTCACTTGGCGAAAATTCGACTTTTCCGTTAACTCCGACTCCGAAATAACCGATTCGAGATTTTTCGATAAACTCGACTTTCCCAAACTACCAAATTGCTTCATTAGCTGAATAATTCATGAATTTTTCCATTTCTTTTTTTTTCCACCTATGGTTGTTGTAACAATAATAAACATAACGCGGACATGAACGTATCACTCGGTTGCATTTCAGCAGGGAGGAGGGGGAGCGGAAAGGCGGCGTTAACCGTTGCGTTATCGTTTTCATCGTTGCGCATTGAATTCGGAGAGATGCGTGCGGATACACGCGCGGAAAAAAAACCCGTAGCCTCGACTTATTCAACAAATTTCATTAAAAACGTTGAAATAAGGAAAAAAAAGGAGCTGAAAACCTTTTAGACATTTATGTGTGGAGAGAAAGGCGCAAAAGTACGTTTACATGTATATGTATCCTAAGAGAATCGCAACGTGCAGCTATATGTACATAAAGAAGCAGCGGTGCGCAAAAGCGGATCGGTTTAAAAACAAATTTAATTGCAACGGCTTTCCCGCAGACGCCTACACGCGCGCACGTCCATATAAACTCTCGGCTAATTCGCGCGGCATTATAAACGCTGCACGCGCGCGCGCTTCTGCATTTTCTCTTCTGCTGAAAAACAAGCCATCTGTAAACCACATGGATATATCACATACACGTTTGCAAGCCTTATCCCCCCTTCTCTATCTCTCTTCCACTTTAGCAGCTGGGCTTCACGTGTGACAACGGCTTCTTTAGTCCGGGCGCCACGGGGGTTTTCGTAGGCCATCGAGGTCCACTGCTCCACCAAAGTTTTTTTTATGTATTTTCACCTCCTGAATTCAAATTTCGA